>CBMN010035526.1:0-11703 GCA_000582825.1 Hordeum pubiflorum | reverse complement strand
TATATACATCTGTATGTAGTCTATATTGAAATCTCTAAAAAGATTTATATTTAGGAACGGAGGGAGTAAAATGCATATACCAATCTGCTTCAGTTTCAAGATCTTCATGTATGGCTGCAGATACTATTGCAGTATCAGAAAATTCAAATGTTTACTTTTGTTTGGTGCAGTGAGGCTTGCACCAGAAGAGGAGTCACACGTGCTTACTGGGTTTGTGCACAATGGTGTGACATGCATTGGAATGAAAACAGACATACCGGTAATGGAATTTCGTTGTTACCATGTTGCTTCTTGAAGGATGTATGTCGGTGAAGATATTATCGTTAGGGTTATATTCAAACTGAAGGACAACAGACCTACATAAGAGATAAATCACTTATTTTGCATATCATACCTGATATTATATATATATGCCTAATGTACCGTCTTCTTGAACTTTCCTAGTCCTTTTCAAATTCTGTAGGAGTAAATTGATGGTACGAAACAATAGATATATGGTTCCAACTTTCAACTGTGAGTAGAACTGAAACAACTTATCAAGTCGTTCTTCTGATAAATTATTGTATATTCTTGCTCAAATAGGTGTTCTAAATGAATGGCAGCCATTTTTGACATTCTGTATTGTACCATTGGTTACTTTATTTGTTTCTCTCAACTGTCAAGATTATAATCTGAAATTTGCAAGGCATCTTATACAAAGGGTTTGTCGTCAGGTTATCATAGATGAAGCTATCACCAAGTTGGACGAGGATTTCTTCTGGCTAGGTGGTGGAGAAGTTGACCTCAAGCTCGGGATGCGGACATCACAGTTCCTAAATGCTTTCAATCCATTTGTGGTGAAGTGTAGTTAATGAGTGATACCCATATGTATACAACTTAACAGAAGCTTCAGATCCGTGTGGTTTTACCCGGCCTTGATCAACGCACTGCCAGGGAGGTACACTAGGCTTTGCTTGGATCTGGGGTTAGGATGTCTGTCTTTTTTGGAGCAGGCGTTTCCCTTCCAGTCGCTCTTCTCACATTTTGTTACGTTATTTACTGCTGATTGTTGGTAAAATTGATGTAGCGGAGGGGACATTCTTGGGAAGATCGATATAATTGCGGCAACTGGGCTTATACTATTACTAAGCCCTTTGTAGTTTGGGCCTGAGAGTTGAAAACCAGATGTTTGGGCCTGAGACATCTGGCTGCGTCCCCTCAAAAGAAGAAAAGAAGTCTGGCCACAGAAACCGCCCAAGTTTGTTTCTGTCTTGTTGTACTATTCAACATCTTCTCCATGGAGCTTCTTAGCTGTTTTCAGACAACCATTTGAGGTTACAGCGCACGTAGTTTGTGGTTTCGACACGGGTGGCTATGGTTCAAGAGTTAGGCCTAGTATAATATGTGACAGGATGCTAAGTAAGGGGATGAAATCTGGGGTTTGATCTGGCTGAGGTACAATCACTCCACTAACCACGTACACCCAGGTTGGAGCAAAAATGACAATCATGTAGTGGTGCATATCTGTATTGCTCTTATTTTTTCCCCTCGTACCCACTTGAGCGAGCCATGGGTTGTGTGACAGCCCAAACATCCCTTTCACCGTCCTTGCGTCTGTTGTTTCGCCACACTGCCGGGGACATGGATGACTTCGGTGATGATCAGGCCGAAGCTAGCGTCTTGAATTGCCATTTAAGGGGAATACAATATTTTCCTGTTATATAGGCCTCTTCTCCACTAATATGTCCCTTGCTTTGTTATCAAGATTATCCCAGGCGAACCAACGTGTGGTTGGATGGTTAGAGGGATATTGATATCCCTAGCCCGTCAGGGTTCAAGTCCTGGTGCTCGCATTATTCCTAGATTTATTTCAGGATTTCTCGCGATGCGCATTCAGTGGAAGGAGACGTTCCCGACGATGAGACGCCTACGGTGACTTCGTAAATCTCAAGATGATATGACGGCTCGGTCTCTCGGAGGTGCTCATAGGGATAAGGTGTGCATGTGTGCGTTCATAGGGGTGAGTGTATGCGCGTATATATGAACGTTTGCGTCTGTACCGTGTTAAAAAAAACATTATCCTAGTTTTTAATCAAAAATTGTTCATAATAAAAACTGATACTCATCAAGAATAGCAGATGAAAAATATATATGCCCATGATCACTCAGATTTTATTGATTTAACATTGTCTCTGTAGGTCTCTAATCTTTTGGATTAACATTAGTATGCCCCCCCCCCACCACCACCAACCACTATCGCCAACTCGTATGGGTTTCTTGATGTGCTCATATTACTTTTAAAGAAATTATCAATCCTCTCTTTTTCCTTTTTGCACCGCCGGATGCACACATTTTGGAAGACATGAAGATGATGGAACTTAAGGAAAATGTGTGCATCATGCTAGTGTGTACAAATGCACAAGATCAAATCAATAAGCGATTTCCACTTTGAGATCACAGGTGAAACATGCCAATAATATATATATTCCTAAACAATGCCAATCAACCATTATCAATGGCCATGTTCCAAAGACGTAATATTGATAATCAATTATAACTCTTTATCAATCATATTGACAAATTCGCATAGGGCATATGCCATAGGTAGAGACATACCTTCTCTCAAATTGCATTGTCTTAGTTTTTTTTAGGGGAAAACCAAACTTTATTAAGCATATTCCACAGCTAGTGGGATACAAGTTTGGTCATGGGGTTGAGTAAGCCACATGTGGCGACCCCTATCTAAAGAGAGCGAAAACTTTGCTAATCTATGGGCTTCAACATTCGTTGCCCTTCCTTCGTGGATGAAGTTACAGGTGAGGTTCGCAACCCTTGATTTGATCTTAGTGATGATCTGTCTGTAGCGCCCCTTGGTGTTGTTCTCCAAGTCCTGTATCACCTGCTGAGCGTCGCATGCAATAGTGCATCTCTGTAGACCAAGGTCTTCTCCAAGAGCTATTCCCTCCCGGCAAGTGATTGCCTCCAAAGCTGCTGGATCAAATAATCCCAGGATCACAAGATATGAACTGCCAAGGAAGTTCCCATGTTGGTCTCGAGCTACCGCCACAGCTGAACCTCGACGGTTCGAGTTTGACACTCCCCCGTCCACATGGCTTTTTGCAAAACCTGTGGGAGGAGCTCTTGGTCTAGTGCATCTCGACCGTACTTCGGGTTGCTCTGTCGATCTCCTGGTTGCATGCAGTTGTTCCTTTATCACTTCCAGGTCAGCCAAGTATCGGTTGATGAAAGCATGTGTCCCGTGGGGACTCTGAAAATTTCCTTCGTGGATAGCCTTTCTCCTAGCTGACCATATGGCCCACAAAGTTATCGACGGTTTGACGAATGCATCGTGCGACAGAGTGTTGATCATGGAGAACATCCATTGTTTTGCGTTGGGCTCCATAATTTCTCTGAGTTGATCCGCCAGCTCTCCATCAGCAAGAGCCCAAACACACCTGGACATTGTGCAATCTAGCAATGAGTGCCTCCATGAATCCCGTGCTTCGCAAAGGCTGCATGCGTTGGAATCCGACATGTTCTGGTGAGACCTTACATCATTTGTCGGCAGAGAATGTTTGGACAGGCGCTAGAGGAACATGCATATCTTGGCAGGTACTTGGGTATTCCAGAGCCGCTTCCACGACCCGACATTCGCTTCGACAGTGCTTGATCCCGATGTGTTCTCCAGCCAAGCTTGCCTTCTCTGGTGCGTATGCACCAGCATCCTATACGCAGACCTTACGGAAAAGAGCCCATTGTTTTCATGATCCATGCCGAGCAGTCAAATTCCTTTCTAGTACACAAAGGAATGTTGAGGATGAATGGGATGTCGATGGATAAGAAGGTATAATGTAGTCGCTGAATATCCCATGTTGTAGAAGTATGATCAATTAAATCCGAGACTAGTTGCGGTGGTTTTCTGTCAGGCATCCGTACGGTCTCATCGTCACATCTGTCGGGATCCAATTTTATGCCCATATGTTTGTGTCATGCACATTGCCTATTCTCTTGATCAAACCCAACTTGAGGATGTCTCTTCCTTCTACTATAGCTCTCCATATTTGGCTGGGGTGGCTGCCCAGTTGTACCCGGAGTATAGATATCTCTCGAAAGTAAACACTTTTCAGTATTTTAGAGCTCAAAGATTCTGGATTTTGCAAGATTCGCCAGGCCTGCCTAGCCAGCAAAGAGAGATGGAACAACTCTATATCTTTGAAACCAAAGCCCCACATATACTTTGGTTGGGTCATAACTTCCCATGAAACCCAATGAGGCTTACGTTTCCCCTCTTTACAGCCCCACCAAAATTTCCGGATAAGCATATTCAGATGTTCACATAGCCCTCTTGGTAGTTTGAAATAAGACACTAAGAAAACCGGGACCGCATGTGCCACCACTTTAACAAGTACTTCCTTCCCTCCCGTGGACATAGTCCTCTCAATCCATCCCTAGACCTTTCTCCATAGCTTGTCTTTGAGGTATTTGAAAGCCCCGTTCTTTGAGGAACCTACATCCGATGGCATTCCTAAGTACTTCTCATTCAGAGTCTCATTTAGTACTTGCAGAATCCCCTTAATTTCAGCTCTTACGTATCCGGGACACCTTTGCTGAAATAAATGGATGATTTTCCATGGTTGATGTGCTGACCAGTTGCTTGACAGTATATGTTCAGAATATGGTTCACCTATGAAGCTCCCTCGCCGTTTGCCTTAAAAACAATAGGCTGTCATCTGCAAATAATAAGTGATTCACCGGTGGTGCCGTAGGAGCCACTTGCAATCCACTTATGTTAGATGACTATACTCTTGACTTTAGGAGGCACGACAGGCCCTCTGCTGCCAACAAGAATAAGTACGGAGAGATCGCTCCCCTTGTCTGATTCCTCAAGACGGTTTAAATTCCTGCAACTTTCTACCATTGAACAAAGTTGAAAACTTCACACATGTGATCATGTTCATGACTATGCTAACCCACTTCTCAGAGAAACCCAGTTTTAACATTACCGCCTAAAGATAGGTCCACTCCACCCTATCATACGCCTTCATCATGTCCAGTTTTAGAGCACGATGCTGATTTTTCTTTGTCTTGTTTCTTTACATGCAATGAAGACAATCATAAGCAACAATGATATTATCAGTGATAAGCCTCCCTTGGACAAATGTTGACTCCTCAGCGGAGATAATTTCTAGGAGTACTTGCTTTAATTGATTTGAGATGACCTTCAATGCGATTTTGTGAAGAACACTGCATAAACTTATGGGCTGAAACTGCGTTATTAGTGTCGGGCCTTTTACCTTGGGGATCAAGACCAAGAGGGTATCGTTGATGCATTCTGCAGACTCGGTTCCATCCACAATACGAAGCACCACCTTTGTGACTTCTTCGTCGCAAACATCCTAGTGGCGTTGGAAGAAGTGGGCGGGAAAACCATCTGGCCTTGGGGCCTTGATGGGGAACATCTGAAAGAGGGCATTTTTTACCTCGTCTGAGTTGTAAGGCGCATTAAGCATATCGTTCATAGCCACTATCACTTTGCATGGGACCGTGTTCAAAACCAAGTCCATGTCATGCACTCCCTCCGAGGTGTACATGTTGCTATAGAAGTTGTGCGTGAGATCTTCCATCTCTGCGATATCCTCGGTCTCCCTGCCGTCCGGAAGTTGTAACATTTTTATCTAGTTTTTTCTCCTCCTTCGGCTCGCCCTCAGGCGAAAGAAATACGTGTTTTTGTCGCCAGTGCTAACAAATCTAATCTCGCCTGCTGTCTCCATAACATTTCTTCACGGTGGAACAGCTCCGCCAACCTGTCAGCTATTTTTGTCTCGGCATGGCTAGGTGCTACTCTTCCTAGGGCTGTCCAGATTTCAGTTGTTTAATTTCCTGCTTTACATTCCCAAACTGGATTCTGTCCCGGCTAGTTAAATCACCATATAGCTTTTCTAACTTCCCATGCAGCGCCTCCACTGTGCCTGCTCCTTGTTGCCCCCACTCATTCCCGACAAAAGCAAAGAGGTCAGGGTGCCGCTCCCACGTTGTCTCATATCTAAACCTCCTGGGCCCCCTAGTGCATGCATACACGTCGTTGTATCGTCACATAATTGGTGCATGGTCTGACCCCGCAACAGTCAAGTGTTGGAGCGAGGCACTCGGGTATATGTTGCACCATTCTATGGAAGCGAGGCATCTGTCCAACATATCTCTTGTGAAAGTACCTCCTGCAACTTTCTTTTCGAAAATACATGCATTGCCTCTATAACCAATATCAGTTAGGCCGCAGGTGTCCACTACATTCCGAAACGCATCCATCTGGGCCTGGCTCCTGTTGCCCACTCCAATGTGTTCTTGTGCCAGGAGTACCTCGTTGAAGTCCCCCCAAAACTGCCCATGGTAGATTGCTGTCACTCGCAATACCTTTCAACATATTCTGGGTTTTGTAACGTTCTTGCACTTGGGCCTTCCCATAGACGAAGGTGACCCTGCTCTTTGTGCCGCATAGTTCATCAACAGACACATCTATATGGTATTAAAAATAACCCAAAACTTAAATTTGTATTTCATCATTCCAAAAAATACCAAGGCCACCACTCATTCCAGAGCTACTTACAACACAGCTTTTATTAAATCCTAGAGTCTTAATCCTTCCACACGCGTACCCTCAATCTGAGTCTTGAGAATGCATAATATAGAGGGGGCATATTGCTTCATCAAGTCACAAAGCTCTCGAATTGTCACGGTTTGCCAGCCCAGTGACAATTCCAACATAGTATACTCATTGAGCTAGGCGCGACTCCCCTTGGGAGGCCGCCAAAAGCGCATCAGAAGGTTTGTTTGTTGCATCCTTTTCCCCCTCTCTGTAACCGGGATGGTCTTATTTCTCTTCGGGTCTTGCTTTGAAGATGGGCTTTGAGGTACAGGTTGTGGTAGCAGGATTAGAGCATTGCTTCCTCCTTTTGTGGGTTGGTTTGTAGCCAACAGTGCATTTGATGGATCGGTGACCTCAGCAACGCCTCTTTTACTATTGTTATCCGCATCAACCATAGTTGTGTCAACCACCCTAAGGTCCTGTTCCATGTCGTGTTCACACCACTCCGAGTGATCTTGATGTGTCGAGCCTCAGCCTTCACCACGCCCAGCGCGACCTCCACCTCTGCCATTGCCATTACCCCTTCCTCGACCCTCTCCCGAGCCGCAACCAACACCCTTGAACCATTCTACCTAGAGGTTCTTGAAGACAAGAGCTGAGGGTGGGTGAATGCCGGTACCACATTCCTTGAAAAGATGACCCAAGTGACCACACATGACGCACCAGTTCGGTAACCTTTCGTATTTAACCCGAAAGATTTCCCTCTTCTTTTTGATGACCAAAGAAACAACGTTCCTCAAAGGCTTTGTCACATCCACTCTGATTCGAACTCTATAAAAGTTACCTTCAAAATCTGGGGATTTTGGTTCAGCATAGATGAACTCCCCAACGGTGGCTGCTATTGATTTAATCGGGTGGAAGAAAAGCTATGGTGGGTCATGAATCTGAATCCACATCTCTATCTTGTTCAGCGCGATCGATGATGGCCTTGTTAGTCCATCATATGGCTCTATGACCACCGCCTTGCCCTTGAAGGTACATGGACCTTCCTCCATCACTCTTTCCCAGTCTCCCACACATGAGAATTGCACTGTGTAGAGGTTCTCGCCGAGCGGACAGAACTTGACTTCCTGCACCAGGTCCCATGCCATGTGCATGTTCCTGTAGAACCAGTAGGTGCTATAGGGTTTGGTGATATGGACACGAGCAATCGTCAGCCAGCGAGCCGCTTCCTCCGGCGGATCGGCCTCGTAGACCACCACATCCAGCAAGTCATCCTACTTAAGCCCCAATTCAGCCATCATTTCCTCCATCTCACTCATCGCCGGAGCCAAGCCCGACCCCGATCCAGAGTTATCCATCAGATCTCTTGCCCAGAGAAGAAACGTTTCGCGGGCGGGAGAACCCTAGCAGCCGCCCCTCCAGATGGTCGGCGACACGAGACCAAGGCCCGCGTTTACCTTCGACCGAACGGGAGGCCAGGGGATTGCGATCTCTACTGCGGTGCAGGGCGCCGTTGGGAGGAGCTGGAACCCTAACGAGAGGGGAGCTTTGCATTGTCTTAGTGGACGGTGGGCATGGCCACATGGGTATAAGTGATGGGGCTTCTTCGGCTAACCGAGTCTGATGCTTGAGCAAGGAAAAAAATGAGATAACGCCACACACGGGAGATCAAGAAGAATTAACAAATGTTAATTTAGAGAGTTGATTGATCAGGAGCACATAATATTACAGTGTTAATTAATCCAAGAGCTTTCATTGATCGGGGATGATCTCATCTCGTCTCAACATGGGTGTGCTCGTGCCTACCGTCATGCGACTTGCCCACCTCTTTGTACATGACTGCTCCTGCATGCGCTACGGCCAGGGACAGTTGCACATGGCACATACAGAGGGGGGGGGGCTGCGATTTGGTGCAAACAAGTGACGAGCCGATTCAAGTAAAACATCGCAAGCAACCGCCAACTTCGGTAGTGCATGAAGGTGATCAATGTATATATGTATATTCATAGCCTATCAGTTTGTATGCGTATCTGGAACTTGTTTCGTTTAGTATGGATCGGAAGGTATTGGATTTCAATCCCTGGTGGTCCATGATAAACCTAGCATGGCCTCGGTTTCGAGGGACTCAGGGCGTCTGCCCTCCCCACCCCTCCCCCAAGGGTCGTGCACTCCCCGTTCATAAGCATGTCCAGTGGGACCCTTGGTTGTGGGCCATGGGGCGGCCACCCCACCCCCTCCCCCACCGACGGGCCTACCTTGTTGTTGATGTGGTGCGCTGGAGGTTGTTGGTTAGAAAACCCACCTTATCAGTGAATATAACACGAGGAATGTTGAGGGAGAGAGGATGTGACAAGAGAATTGCGTCCATTAAGTTCCACCTCTTTGACTTTATTAGTATTGATCATGATTTCATATGCAAAAATAATCGACTAATGGCTTTGGTCATATCGGCATGAATGGTAGTGGCCCTAGGAGGGTCACGATGTTCCTAGTATGGTGGCAAAGTAGAAGGGAGCGAAACAGGTGGGAGACAACAGGGCAAGACGGGTGCTAGCTGGCCATGGAAAGACATGGAGGAGCGGGGAAGAAGATGACCGGGCACTGAAGTACAAAATAAGCATGGAAATATCACTTATTTGAATAGTGTTGTTATTAGTGGCATCTCCTCTCTCAAGGCTAACATATACTTTATCAAGTCATTTCATAAAATAAGAAGACACGATTGTTATGGTATATACATCAAAGAACCCTAAGGACATGGCGCATTGTGATTCACTCATACATAGATACATTTCTAGTAATAATCATATACTCCCTCCGTCTCATAATATAAGATCTTATTACATCCAATATACTCACATTTTGGATATAATATTATGAGATGGAGGGAGTACATAGCTACAAGCTTGTGTTAAAACCCAGAGTCGAGGAGCCAAGGGCTGAACACTGACAGATCCGTGCATGAAAAATTCATTCAAAGGTAAGATCAATCGAAGAGGCAAGCCCTCTCATTGCTTTACGCACGCACTACCTGTTGTGAACAGCTGGTGCTGCGTGTGCAACTGGGTAGTCCATGGTTACTAGTGTTCCCGCTGTGTACACGGTGGTCGCCTTAGATCCTAGCTGCTCTCCGTTAGAACCACGAGATGAGTCCCCTGCAAATCATTACCACTGACTATGAAATACTGTGAATGGTCAATCAAGGCGACTAAAGGGCAAGCTGTACATGCACCAGCCTGTATGAGATATATATTCATGTAGCTGCTGATATATGATCCAGGGAATATAAAAGCTAATTGAATGCAGAATTGGTACGTGTATAGCATATGCATTCTCATCTGAGCTATCTAATTCTTTATCAAAAATAAACTGAGCTATCTAATTATTGTTCTGTCGCTAACTAGCTACAACACCACATGACCACAACCCACCCAAAGTGAAGCTTATCCAAAATTCTCTCAATATATATCGACGGCGAACTCTGTCGTTAAAGTTGCAGAAAATAACTAGACATATAACGGAAACACAGATACGACTTGAAGCTGCTGGAAGCTAGCTAGTGAGATTCAAGGAGAAAATATACATGATAACTAGATAAATGATCACGACGACGTAAATGTCATCTCATGAACGACTGCTCTCATCCGTGATCGATGTGTATATATATATATATATATATATATATATGTTCAGTTGTGATACGGAGTGCGGGTTCTAGGCTGAGCATAATCCAGGTGAATTCCCTGATCATCCACGTGCTTGCGATGAGGAAGCTGCTGCGAAACCCTAGCGGCATGCGTGGTGTTTCGTATTCCACCTGATCGATTGATCAATGTTGCTCCCGCTGAGTGATCGATGCCGCTTCCGGCAGCTCGAGCCTTCTTCCCCACATCATGAGCCATCAACGAGCTTCTCGTTTGCTTATGGGCATCAGCAACCTCTGTCGCATCCTACAGAAACACAATAGAGAGAGAGGGCAAAGTTGGAACAAAATCGATGACGTTACGATGTTTAACCAAATGGTGATATGGCTGAAATTAACCTGGGATGACGAGGAAGGCTTGTTGCTGCTTGAGTACTTGCCATTGACGCGGAGGCAGCGTGCTTCGCATGAGGTGATGTAGAGAGTGAAGAGGAGGAAGAACACAAGGAGAATGGTGTAGGTGGTGGTGAGCTTTAGCTTCCTCTCGTGAGCTAGGGGAGGGGAGCTTTGGCTAAACATGGAGGGCCGGTGTGATTGGTGACCCCTTAGGAAACATTAATAGGTAAGAGAGCTTAGAGAAGAGACATGCATCGAAGTTCGAAGAGGATATGGGGGAGGTACGTGGTACAAGCTAGAAAAGGGGGGCGCCGTTTCTCACGTAAGATTTCTGTTTTTGCCAGGAATACTTGAGATGTATTTGGAGTACCAAAACTAAGTAATTAGTTCAGTAAGTGTTGGTTGTCTTGGTACACAAAATGGACACAGTCCCATCACTCAGGTTTACTAAATCACCAAAACATCAAAATTACATATGCAAGTTTCTCTCCTTTTATTTAAAAACATGTACCTTCCCTCAACATTTATTTAGTAACAAACTAATCCTCTCCTAATTTAGTTTTCAGGATTTCAGGCCTACAAATTAAGAAGGATGGTTGCACGCATAGCAGCACCTGCCGTACGAAAATTCTGGTAAACAAAGGAAGAGCGCGCGCGGCATGAGGGGGCACTGGTCATGAAAACCGAGGCAGAGCCATGCATCTCCTTAGAGCATCTACAGCCGGACCCCTTATACGCTCCTCAAACGCCCGGCAGGCCGTCCGGTCACTGACCGGTCACGAAAAAGCGATTCAGACGGACCCCTCATACCCATCTCAAACGCCCGGACTGACCGGCACCCCTCATATACATCTCAAATATGAGGACGATATGAGGGGTCGCGGACGCGCCCGGGCGCGCCCAGTCAGTCCGCCATGTAGGACGTGACCCCACCCCAGACCACCTTTTCTCTTTCTTTAATCATTCTTTTCTTTCTCTCTCTTTTTCTCCACCAATCATATGCCAGTGACCGGACATATGAGGAAAAATATGAGAGATGCGGCTGCACGGATGAAAAANTAGGGGTTCGAAACGGACACGCCCGGTCACTGACCAGGCG
>CBMN010035525.1:0-15104 GCA_000582825.1 Hordeum pubiflorum | reverse complement strand
CGACGAGCTCGACGCGGAGATAGCAGCGGAGAAGGCCGCGGCGGAGCAGTCGGAGGCGCCGGAGGTGGGCGGAGCTGCAGCTGTCGCACATTTATCCGCCGGAGGACACGGAGATCGTCGAAATCTCCGACGAGAAGTAGTTAGGTTTCTACATTTGTATGGATTTGAAAATCTAGTACGACATGTTCGGTCACTCCTCGCGGACGCGTCTGGGCGCGTCCACGGGCATTTGAGGAATCAATTTTGTAAGCTTCAACTGTAGATGCTCTCGTGTATATGGTGGATAGGAGAAAAGTTCCGTATCATTTGAGGGATTAATTTTGTAAGTTTCGACCGTAGATGATCTGGTGTATATGGTGGATAGGAGGAAAGTTCCGTGGCATTAGGCTGGTTGTAATGGGAGTATCATAGGTAGTATCATGCATGCCAAGTAGGCAATTTTGATGAGATGGCATACAGTTAAATGAAGAAAGAGAGAGTTGAGTATCATATCATGATACCGTATCATATTAAATTATGTACTACTATGTGTTATGCATGGTAATAAATGAACTATCATATGATACTAACATATGATATACTATGCATTACGGATGTAGTATCATACATTAGTATCATATACTACCAGTACAACCAGCCTAAGACCTTGTACCCAGATGGCATCATGTTATGTGTCGGGTCAACTTGCTTTTGTCTAGTTATTAATAACAGGCACAAGTTACCTACTGCATGATTAATAAGGCTGGTTCCAATGGACTGGTGCTTAGAGGGGGTGCTAAATGTATTAAAAACCTTAGCAACTAGTCTTCCCAATGCATATGTGCTTAGCTTTTGTTGCTAAGCTTTCCTTATGGAATTGTTTAATAATTAACTTCTTCATGCATTGGTTGCTAGTCATTTTACATAGGTTCACGTGCTTAGAACCGGTTCTTCCTGGGTCACCATAATACTCTCTCTTCTCTTTAATTGCTTTGCCACATCATCTTTTTACCTATGTGACATCCTTCACACCGATGCATTGGAAGCAGGCTAAGCGGAAGAAAATAGCAGAGTCCATGATACTGACAAGGCCAAACCAACCGTCCAACCAAGATAGTAGTACAGGGAGAAGCAAGCTGGTGCACGCCACTAAATTACTACTACCGAGGTTTTACCCCCAAATTAATTGACGAGTTATACTATAACAGCATCAATTAATCTGGATCGAAAAAAAACTACGTTAAGGTTTTATCTTAAAAAGCAACTTCCTCTGTTTCATAATATAAAAGGCGTCAGCCGGTTGATCCCTAGCACAGATCCGTCGGTCTAACAGCCGTTTGATTAGTCCCTCTGATTTGTACCACGTCCGTCTGATCTGTTTCATTTTTTATTTAATTAGTCTATTTATTAAGGGGCGTGCTACGTGTGCAAGCCGTCAAATGCGTCGCATCGTGCGAGTCGAGCACGTCTTCACCACTGCAACACGCGTCTTGTTGCAGAATTATTTCTGCGACATAGGACTTGTTGCAAAAAAAATTGCAACAAATTTTTTGTTGCAAAAAAAAAATGCAACTTTGGTTTTGTTGCATTTCTTTTGCAACTGAGGTATTGTTGCAGAATTTTTTTTGCAACGCAGATTTTGTTGTAAAATATATACCCGTCTTAAACATTGCAACACTGTATATGTTTCAGGAACATAGTCCTTTTCATAGAAGTGTGTTCGACGAAGGATAGTATACGGATCCTCACTTGGACGTGTGTCATGTAGGGGAGGTGGTGGAGGCGCTGCTACGCGTCGGCCGACAGATCTTTTTAAAAGATCCGTCACCTCGGAAGACGTAAGATTTTGGGGATTGAGTGATCGAGCATCACCCTCTACCATTGCAACATATGTAACACGAGTAATGTTATAGAAATAATTTGTAACACGGCTCAAGTTGCAGAAAATTTTACAACATAGGTTAAGCCGTAGATTTTTTTTCCAACAAGGTCTTGTTACAAATTTTTTTCTTGCAAGAGGTCTTGTCGTACAAATTTTCACGAAAAAAGTCTTGTTTCCAGAAATTTTACAGAAGTGCAGAATATTTTCGCAACAACGGTCTTGTTGCAAATGCAACAGAACTATTGTTGCGGAAATTTATAAAGGTCTTTTCATAACAGACGCTTGTGCGAGCCGAAGCTCTGCAACTATAAGTGTGGTCTTCTGTAGGGCATGGTGGACATATAGGGCTACATGCACACGTGGTAGAAGATGGAGGCGGCTGTTGTTTGGGAGTAATCCGCCGGTGGATACTAATCATTTTCCTTTAACAATAGTAGACACTAGTGTTATATATTATGGGAGTAGTACTGAGTTTAAGATGAGAACGTAGTACCATGCATGTTAAACACACACGGGGAAGTATATATACAGTTTATCTACAAAATTTATAGATAAAAATATTAACATATACAATAACAAATCAATATCATTAGATTCTTTACTGAACGTACATTCACATCATATAGATTTGTTATGTAAATGTTTAACTTTTTTTCTATAAAGTTGATCAACTTTACAAAGTTCGACTATGGTTAAATTTAATATGCAGAATAAATAAAAACAAATGGTGTACAATTTATCTACAAGTAGTATCAAGGGCCAGCACCGCATATATGTGCTACCGTACCACCCCTTATTAGCCTCGGGGCCAAATATACGTGCTAGGTGCTACAGTAGGTCTACCTGAAGCGACGTACACAGATCATACAACTCCGTACGTACTCAGCAAATGAATGCAGTGGCCGGTGTGCCCTGTGGATCGCCCTGGACAGACACGAGTATACACCACACGCATGCAACAGCCAATTAAAGCTACTGCGAGTGGCACAGGCCCTGGAAGAAGCACGGCAGGTGCACTCGAATCCCCGGATAAGAGACCGTACCCTCAAGTTTTCTCCTTTATCATAATTCGCCGGACCCAGTGTCCAGCAGTACGTCCACGCAACCACACGCCCGTACGTACAAATCCGCAGATACCAATGGAAAGGAGCGTAGGCGCAGTCAGGGTAGGCTGTGCTCCAATAAAAAAAAAGGTAGGCTGTGCCGGGCAGCTACGTAGGCGCAGTAGTGGTTACTATTGCTACGTGCAAGCTGTGGCCACGGTCACCGAGAAGCACCAAAGCCTACACCGCGCTCAAATGAGCAAATCAATCGTGTCATACCACCACTGGGCTCTGCCTGGGCAGGCTCCTTTGATTCTTCTCTCGGTCAACGTAGTAACCATGTCTCGGATCCTCTGGCTCATCTGGGCTCTGGCTACCGCGTGAGTTGACGTGTCCCTGGGGTGCAACTACTGCTGAACTGCACTCGTTCTATATAGCTTTGCCAATGGCCGGAGTGTGGTGTGCAGGACCGGCGTTGCTCTGCTCAAGTTCACGACCTCGGAGCTCTGGCGATGCGATATTTGATGGTGCGAGTTGCACCCGTACGATGGCCATTGGCTATTGCAGATCAACTTGTCATGCACCCACGGCCCCACGCGCCTCGTAACAACAGCCGCTCTTGCCACAGATCAACGATGGACGTACTGCATCCACTAAAATTACAATAACTCTGTGTGTCCCACTAAAAATGAAGTCACCCAAATCGCCCAACTAATTAAAATGACTTGACAATAGAAAAAGCGATGAACCCTCTCCCCCTCAAAATAAAATAAAATAATATAAAGCACAAAATGTAATCTGGGTGACGGGGTTATACCCACAGGGCAGATCGATACATACATGGTCTAGATTACAATGGGCCAAAGGGTTGAACTGTCTCACATTGTACTTTAGAGGGCTTGAACCTGCATACACTTTTGTGTGTACTCCCAATTGTATTAATCAATAAATACGATTGACTTTATATACACAACCCTATACGATTGTCAGGATTATATCCAGGCGCCTACCGCGGGGCAAGCGTCTACCGATATCATGGTGCAGATGATTCCTCTGTCAAATCTCGTCACTAGCATCCGTTTCGGCGTCCTCGAGTTCGCCATTGATGGTTTAGCATGGCATCTCGTTGCCCCGTGAAACATTGTTCATCTGCACGGAAGCATCCATTATTGTGCCAATGACTCGGGTGTTTTGAGCCTTCAGCTGCTGGTTTCACACCAGTCGGACTGATTGGCGTCATCGCGCAACCGGAGGCGCTCGAGCAAGCCTTGCCCACGGTTTCTTTTTTGTTCCATGAGCCAACTCGTAGGGATGATGGACACCGAATCATTGATCCCTTTGCCGGAGTCCGACTCCGGAGAGGAAGACAACTATGAGACTCAAGGTTCTGTGGCTGAGGTTTTTATGGCTAGCACCCCCCCCCCTCCCGAGTCAAGCCTTAGAGGGGGTGCACCAACCGATCCATCTATTGTAGCCTGCAATGTTGTGGTGGGTGACGGGCGGCAACTCACTTGGGAAGAACGAGAAGCCGTCAAGCAGCTGTTGAACACCCCATCCTCAGAGGATTCCCCGTCTGACAAGGCCCTGCAGGCAACGTGTCAGACTACCTTGGCTGACCGCGCTCGTCTGGCGCAAATCAAGCACATTTTTTGTACAAGAGCAACCGCTGGTGGACAACAGTCCGCGGCAAGCGGCCGGCCTAATATGTCGTTCGGCGCGGGTGCGACATTAGCAACAACTTCGCAGTCGGAGGACATAGTGATCTTCGAGTCCTTCGTACCCCAATTGAAAACATCTGGGATGTGATGAGACTGGCAAAAGCAATCCAACAACCCGGAGAGGGAGTCGTTGGTGAAGGCATGCGGTTGGTCTCGAACTTCCTGAAGGTAGTAGTCGCACAGAATACGCTTATTGCTTATTTCTCAGTCTCGCGACCGACTGGCTTCTCGTATCCGGGTGCATGGCGGAACGGACAGCTGAGTGCCAACAGTGGCTTCTTCACACCCTCGTGAGTCGGCTGATCACAAGGCCGACGGTTGGCATAAAGTTGGGCGCGACCCATCACCACATTGTCGAGAGGACCCTCTTTGGTGGCGTGATGATCCATCTCTGTGGCGCCAAGTGAAATTATACTCGACACCGTGATGACGTTTCTCCATGGGGGGCATGGAGATGCTCCTCGCGGCCGGGACGATTACTCACCACCAAGGCAGAGGACACCGCCTCATCGACTGATGACTCTCAATGTCGCCAGGATGATTATCCTCGGCGTCGTGATGGCTCACCTCGCAGATGGTTCGCTCCGGTTATGACTTCAGTTTACTCCATTCCATGCATACATCACCACACACATATGGGACACGGTTAGATGGTACTGTACATTCTATTCACGTTATGTACGTCCTAATTTTAGGGTAAATATCATGTGATATCACGTATCACGTGATACCATGACACCATTTCACAAAAGTCAAATTTACATGTTTTAAAAAATTCTGAAAAAATTGGTAGCATTCCCGAGGCATATGTCTACTATCCTTCCAAAATTCAATTCAGATCCAAAATCAAAATACACATATATAAATAGAGAAGACATTATGCATGAATAGTATGACAGAAAGACAATAGCAAAAAAAACGAATCAGGAATTTTTTTGATACACAAAAAATCAAGTTTTGAAACATGGTATCACGTGATGGTTGGTACCATGTAACATGTGTTCCCCTGATTCTCAAAATAAAAATAAAAATAAAAATGTGTTTCCCCGAATATTAAATCTTTTCTTCCGCCCCAAAGATAGGCACGTACGCGTGCAGGCAGCAGATGGAAACAGCGGTCCGTCCACGAGCACATGCAAATGTTCACAGGCTCTGCCCTGCGCGCGTACTTGACGTTCGTCGGTTCGTGTTGATACGAACACACGCATATTGTGTTCCACCGTGCGGTACTTAGTAGGCCCATCGTTTTCAGGAGTACTTCCACGAGAGAGGATATTAGTTACAGTGAGTTTTGCCAATGGCCATAAGCACGTACGTAGCCGATCGATGGTTAATGTCTTGCATTGATGCCCTTCGTGCCTGCATTGAAAAGGGTCGAGGGAGCCACACTGTGTTCCCGTGGTCACGGTGATGGTGTGACCCCCAACTGTTGGGCCATGCATAGGTATGGTCAGTCGGATCTGATGCTCTCGTCTCTATGTACTCCCTCCAGTCGACTATACAGAGTTCGGAAAACACGGTCGTACTATATTGTGGAATGGAGGGAGTGTATATATACGGCCGTCTTTTTATAATACAGATAAGCCAGAACTAGGAGTAACAAGCATGACTGCTAACTAGGGACCAGAAAGAAACACATTTGCATGTGATTGGGCCGAGATATGCTCGCCGAGTAACCTGTTTCTTCTTCCATTGCAGACCATCCAAGCTTGCTCGGTGTAAAGAATTGACCGACAAATCAATAAAACCGCAGGTTAATCTTACCATGCAAAACTACCGGCCCCTACCATGCACTCCACGTACTATATGCCTTCAGTGCTGTGTGGCTTCATCCGAACGAGCTTAATTAATCCAGGTACGTACTACTATACTACTATACTACCTAGTACAGCAACAATTCCAGTAAACCAGAGGTGGGGATCGGTTTATGCACGGCCCTGGAAACCGATGGAGCTTCGGTCGATGCCTTGAGTTAATTGCACTTGCACGATCATCCCGGGAGAATGTTCCGATCGGGGGCACATCCTCATTATCTGTGTTGAATTTCCTGGACGTAGTCCTCTTCTTTTAACTGTTTTGGCACGCGCAGAGGATAGCTAGAGTACTGCTCTTTGGTTGATCCGTAGCTCCGTAGGATTAGAAAGAGTGGATTATTGCGTGTAGGCAAGCAAGCTCCTGACCTAGTAGAAGATGGATCGTGGATGTGCATGGCCGCCGCGCCGACATATCAGTCTCACGTGTTGATTGGCGAGGGCGAGCCGAGTCGTTGTTGCGGCATGTGAGGGCATTCAATCCGCCTTGCCTTCTCTCTCAATCGTTCTCAATCCAAGGGAAAACTTGGCTAAATCCATGCGTGCACGCATGTGCGCTTAATTAGGGGTCGTGTTCTCGGTTCTCCCTCTCATGATCGATCGTCACTAATGCCAAGTGCCAACGGCATGTACGACGTCGGTGGATCTAATTACTCCTCGAGTATCTTTCAGCCCTGTGTCTAACAGTAACAGGAGCCAGAGTAACAGGCATTGAACTGTACGTAGTACGTTTTCTTTTCTCCACTGTCGATGTGTGCAGTAGGCACACCGCTCGAGTAGCGACACGGTGAGACGGCAGACGTCCACCCGCATGCATGTCACAGCATCACGTCGCCGTCCACCGCCACCGGGAGGGCAGCGCAGGCAGGCACAATGATTCATTCTAATTCCCTCTCTTTTGACGTTTGAATCCCTTGGTCATCATAACCACGGCGGTCATGGCCGGCAAGAGCGCATTGTGTGTTCCCCCTCACCCCCAGGAGAGTGTGCCAGAAGTTTAGCTCTCAGTTCGGGTAAAATGGACAAATCTAACCTAAAGACGCAACAAATTTACAAAATGAACTGTTTTCGAAAAAAATTCACTCACGTAACCTTTTTTTTGTGGCGTCTTTGTCTTAGACGCCACACTACACTGTGTGGCGCCCCACATTACACTGTGTGGCGCCTGAGACCTAGTGTGGCGCCTAAGACAAAGGCGCTACACTACACTGTGTGGCGCCTAAGGCAAAGGCGCCACACTACATTGCTGTCGGGCGCCACACAAAAAGGTTACGCGAGTGAATTTTTTTCGAAAACAGTTCACTTTGTGAATTTGTTGCGTCTTTAGGTCAGATGTGTCCATTTTGCCCTCAGTTCGCCGTCGTTCCAGATGGGCAGTGTTAATTTGTAGTTGGGGCGAACAGGAAGATGGCAGCTGGCCGGCATAGTGAGGCAGACGAGAGTGAAAACGAGAGAAGGACCTCCATGCACCATGCGTGTTCGTCTGCCAGACTTTTAGGGTGTGTTTGATAAGATGCATGGAGATTGCATGAGCTTGGAGTTCCTTATGAAATCCATTTTTGACTATTTGACAGGATGTATGGGCTCACCTTGATTATGCCCATCCCATGCAAAAAGTCCTCTCAGTCCAGATAGGGTGCATGGAAGCAGCCACGCTCGTCCTGACCCTAAAAAATGTTTAGAATTTCAAAGTTTGTTTCAATTCTCAAAAGATGTTCAGAATTTCTAATTTTGTTTAAATTCTCAAAAGATGTTCAGAATTTTATTTTATTTTAAATTTTCAGAAAATGTACAGAATTTCAAATTTTGTTTAAATTTTCAAAAAATGTTCGTAATTTCAAAAATCATTTTAATTTCCAAAAAAAGAATTCCAAAATATGTTTAAATTTTCAAAAGATGTTCATAATTTCAAAAATTGTTAAAAATTTCAGAGAAAAAAGCGTAATTCCAAAAATTAGTAAAAAACGTAATTCCAAAATTTGTTTAGTAAAAGAAACGGAATTCTGAACTGTGTTTAAATTTTTGTTCACGTTTTTCAATTCACCATTCAAGAAAATTATTCGGAATTTGAAATTGCTCAACATGTCTAAACACATGCAAGCTGCCAAACAAAGTTTCAACTCAGCATGTCTCCACACATAACGCTACCAAACAACATCAACCGCATGTATTTAGCATGTCTAGAGTTAGCTTATTTCAAAGGGGAACAACAATGCTATGGTGGAAACTGCTACCAAACACACCCTTAGTTGTGGTTGTATGCATCTTTACGATGCGGAAGCCGAAAACAAAAGGGCCCAATGACTTCGTCAATTACTTCTTCATTAGATAGGTTTTTGTTAGCCCATGTCTTTATTTGTCGAGGGGGGAAATGAGACAAATTTGAAGTTGTTGATGTTTATATTGGTCAGCCGCCAGCCGGTGCTCTCGAACCGGATGATCCCTAGTGCGGAAAACCCTAGCTATGTCGTGTTAAAAATGGCCTTGCTGGCGTGGACACCCGATGTCACCAATATATACGACGTTATTGTTAAAAAATAGTGGTAGCATTGGAGCCCACATCAGGACTAACAAGCATGCTAATGGTGTGCCACGTGGCCAACGCCGGCAGTAATTCTACCTTACAATTGTCGTACCTTGTTGGCCAACGCCAGCAAATTGAATTTTTGTAATAAAAAAGAAATAGCTAACTAAAGAACTATATAATTCAACATCACAAAAGTTACTAGCTAGTTAAAAAACCACATAATTCAACATCACAAAAGTTACTAGCTAGTTAAAGAAGTACATAATTCAATAGATAATACTCATCAACTTAACTAGTTCAACTTCACAAAAGTTACGAGCTAGTTAAAGAACTATATTATTCAACTTGACAAACTAAATAGTCTACTCGTCATCAAAGATTAATTTCAAGTGACAAATCTTGTTTCTGTTCTTCTCTTCATCTTTTCTGAAATGATCTATCTTCATCTTGAGGGCAGCCCTCTCGCTCCTGAGTTATTTTCTCTCATTCTTCAGCTTATCCCTCTCCTTGATCAGCTGATCTCTCTCGTCCTTCATCACATTAGTCTTGAAGAAGATAGCAACACGTTCCTCCATCAGTTGACGGTTCTCCGCCTTCAGCAAAGCGTTCACCTCTTGCAAGCTATTGATGGTATATTGATGCGCCTCTAACATATCATGGTTGAGCATGTCCACATCATATACCTCCTCCCGGTTGCCTCCAGAATTGGCCATGATATGATGCAAAGTATTTTTGAAGTATGTCAACAATACTATAGTAAATACCTACAATATGACATTTGACAATTGAACAATAGCAATCGGATTCTACACAATAGCAATCGGATTCTACACAAAGCAATCCATGGAACTAACTTAATTGTAATCTACATCACGAAAATTTCAACACAAAGCAATCCATGGAACTAACTTAATTGCAATCTACATCACAAAAATTTCTACACAAACAATCCATGAAACTAACTTAATTGCAATCTACATCACGATTTTTTTTGCACAAACAATCCATGAAACGAACTTAATTGGAATCTGCATCACAAAAATGTTGATTCAACACTACTTAAATTCTACATAAAACAACAAATATATACATGCATCCCATGGATTCCTTGGCATGCGCGGACGGAGGAGGTGCGAGTGGGAGGGGAAGGGAAGAAGAGGATCAAACCTTGCTGCCGGCGGTGTGGCGACGGGCCGCGAGGGACGGCGAGGTGGCGACGACGGCTAGTTGTGGAGGGAGGAGTGTGTGTGTGTCGGGGGAGGGGGGGGTGAAATGAGGACGGACGACCAGCGCTAGGTATTTTATCCCGTTAATGGAGGTGGGTTGGTGCCGGCGTGGGCCAAAAACGCAACGCCATAGCTAACTACAACCCAAATAAAAATACTAAGATTAATAAAAGACTACAAGACCCCTAAAAAAGACTACAAGTAATAAAAAAACACAATATAAAAAAGACGCATAATAATAAAAGTCAAAATAATGAAAACTACTAATAATAAAGACTAAAATATAATATAAAATCTTCATTATATTTTGACTAATATAATCATTAAATACTTAAAACACTTGATAAAATAAAAAAAATTATTTCTAGCGTCACATATGTTCGGTCGACAACAATATCTAATGACTACGGCGTACATAACATGTTTATGATGTGTTAAATATAGCCCACGCTAGCACTAGTCTTTTAAAGCTGACGTAACAAATATGCCAACGCCACCACTATTTGATAAAAATAGTGCCGACATTGGTTGAAAATGACACGTCACCAACCAAAGTTATGGCTAGCCATCTTTCTACTAGTGGATGGTGGCTCTTCTATCGTGTTCCTCTTGAAGACTTCGCTCTAGACTTGGTCCTTGCTGGAGGGAGCATGTGGGTTTGGTGGTAGTCGTCGGCAGTGGCTATGTGGATGTGTGACAGCTTGGTTGGTGTAGGTTTGCGGTAATCGACTCTTTGGCGTGTCCGCTGGTTCGTTGTGGGATGGTTGTTGTGTTGAAGTCGAAGTTGCGGCGAAGTTTGTGCGGCAACGGCGATAGGCGGCGGTTTGCCAAGTTTGGTGAATCTTCGCGGCGCCAACCGTGCATAGTTCTTTGTATTGGTTCCTTCTCGGATCCAATGATGTCCTGTTTCGGCAAGTAGCTGATTGCGGCTTTGATCTTCATGCGGCTCCTCGTGGCCGTTGCAACGTGGGCTTTGTGGGTGGTTAGTTGCGGCGAAGTTGAAGTCGCTTGCTTGGGAAGGAAGGGATGCTGATGACTCCAATGTACAACGTCGATGATGCTTTCTTCAAGTTTTGAAACTAGATACAAGAAAATAATTCATATTTATTTCGATCAAACTTCGTCCCTATTAACTGGAAGTTCTCTTCACATACAAGGGTGTGTCTAGAGCTCTGTCGAGTGAGACTTAACGAAGTCTCAGTCGAGTGACATCATCATGTTTTTTTTTTGCTATAAGCGGCACGACTGGAGGAAGGGATGCTGATGACTCCAATGCTACAACCGTCAATGAAGGATGTTGCAACCGGCGAGATGATGTACTACAACCAATGAGGGACGACATGCTTCAACCAGCAGATGAATGTTGCAACCGATAGGAACAAGATGTTGCAAACGATGGTAAAAAATGCTGCATGATCGACTGATGCTTGGTTAAATCTCTGTCGACTAAGTTTTAGCAGGCTTGTACAAGGAAATGATTCAGTTCTATAGTCAAAGATCATAGTTCTTCAACGCACTCGAAAAGATTCGGGAGGATCCTCGTGATTAGATATTATTTTTCCCAGATCATAGCGGGTGTCCCTCGTTAAGTTTGTATCCATTTGATTCTATTGAGTTAATAAGAACGCCTTTATCAAAGAAAAGATGTGTGTCTGTGTCTATCTTTTGGAGAGGGCCACACAGGATTGCAGACCACCTTACAAACACTACGCCTTTATCAAAAATAGTGGACAAGGCACACAGTGAACTGAAGACAATGTGACGTGCAAATAGCTCACAACACCGCTCCGATGAACAGCAAGTGGCCGATACCTGAACCTGATAGGTGATGGCGATTTCTGCCTCTCCTAGAGTACTGCCACGGCAATGCATGTCCTTGTGTCAAGATCTCAAAGGGCAAATTGCTACTACTAGCATAGTTTCCCTTCCCAGTTTATTACCGCTCCAATAGTAAACTGACAACCCTACACCCACTAGAATTAGGAAAACAAGGGGCCGGCCAGTGTTGCTTTGGAGATACACAATTCATCTGATGCTCCATCTGATGTGATGTTTCCACTAGCTAGAAGTGGGAACCTGCAGGGTGGGGGTTGCCAAAATCACATCGCTCACAGGATCAATCCAAATGGGAGAGGACTCCCAATTAACATCGATCACTGATGGATGGAGAGAGGTTTGATCCAACTGGGGAGTGCCACCTTTCAAATCATGGCGTCCAACCTTGGCTCCATTGCTCCTCATCGCCATCATGGTATTAGCCTGCCAGCCAGCACCTGCTGGTGCTGCTGCTGGGCACCTCCATTATGCGTCCGTGGAAATTAGCCGTCCACAGAATGGATATGTCTGGCGCACTGATGGGCTGATAGTAACAAGCTAGTAGAATGCTAATTCTCTTGTCAACAATTTCTTTGTTCGTCACCAAAATGGATCCTGCCAGCACCTTCATGGTTGTTTAAAATTTCTGCTGCCCGAGCAAAAAACATTAGTGCTCTCACAATCATTTTTGAACACTAAACCTTCTTACACCGTACTTGAATTTTTTTTCCATGAATTTACACGCCCAGCTCCTAGCATGAATAGATAGGTTTTTGTCATAGAATTAGCGACGAAATCAAGCCTAATTATCGGAGTCCACAAATAGTACTATAGAAATACAAACGTCCCTGTGGTTATGCCGGCGCATGCGTGCATCTGAGAACAACGCAATGATTGGCTAGGCAGAGTAGTCTTATTCTGGATTAATTCCATTGCGATTGACATTGATACATACATGTTCACTGGTCAGAGCATGCGGCTTCCACCGCTGGAACATGTTTACCTGGCAGCTCGCCAACCAGATATCAGGTGGACTACACATATGATTTGTGTTAGGTGCCTCGTCATTTGATTGAGATGCATGCATGTACTATCCGCTATAGCTCAGGATAATCCAAACGAGTCACGGTTGAATCCGCGCGTTCCGTACTTCTAAAGTCGTCATCGTATTCATGGAGGATATATAGCTGGACAAAATTTAGCAAAGAGGGTCATCGGATGCGGTTGGGCGTCCCTTTCCGATCCGACGGCCGTGGGGGCTCCTGCGTGGCTCGCTATCGCGCCCGTGACACTGACATCAGTGGTAAAATAACTAAACCAGTGGTGTTGCCGCTGTGCTCTGCTACTACTGTTTACATTCTGCCTTTGTGATAGCTGAGGCAGATTGTACATTTGCCTTTGTGATGGCCGAGGCAGATCGATAGAGCGCACGCCTTGGGTTTGGCTTTTCAGAACTCTTGACAAAAGGAGGGAAGCCAACGAGCGGGGTGAAGAAGAATATGCATGGACCAATGGACGTATCACCCCGTGCCCGTGGGATGGCGATAGGCTGGAGCCGCCGGCGGGTGCATGGCCTGCGCCGCGCCCACACCGTGGCGTGGACGTGGCGAGGGCCAGGCCTACCGGCGGCACGACGTCCAACAAAAGTTAACGACTAAAATTCTGCGGCGGCCTGCCCTGCGACTGCAACTGCAACGCAAAGCAAGGTGTGGCTGCTGGCCTGCTGCTGTACCTGGAATTTCAGGAATGAACGCAGGCAGGAGAGGCGCATGCCGCAGCTGGAGGAGATCCCGATAAAGCAATGAGGGCGAATGAGACGGCTCCTGGCCCTCCTTGTCGCGTCGTCTCGTCTCGCAATTACATGTATGCAGCTGCATTGCGCTGCCGTTTTGGCCCTGCGGTTTGCGTTTTCTGCATGGTGATGATGGAGCCGTTCATGTGTAGACTGTGGACGTTACGTCACTCGACCCTGCATCTGCATGCGTTGCTGGGAACCTTTGGCTGCACATTGCTCTTTTTTCCTTTTGCATGTAACTGTATACATAAAGCTGCACCTGCATTGGCAGCACGTGAAATCTGGCTCACGGTAAAAAGATTGGACGGATGCATCATTGAAGTTCAAAGTAGCAACCAATGATGGAACCACACGAACTTCCTTTCACTTGACGTATTTTTAGCGGAAGCCGTGGTACAAGATGGCTACAAAAACCAGAGAAATGCTCTGCAAAAGCCATGCTGTTATTTACTGTCCTTGCTACGTTACTCCAATCCGTCTAAAAATCCATCTTCAGAACAGAAGGTTCACATGGAGCAACGAGAGACAAAACCCGACGCTCTGCAAGCTTGACTCCTTTTTCTACAACGCAGAGTGGGACACCGCCTTCAGCTCGCATGTGCTTCATGCCCTATCCTCCTCCCTATCCGACCACTGTCCGTTCCTGTTGGCCGACGATAAGGGGCCTAGGCGGCCTAGGACTTTCAAATTCGAAAACTTCTGGATCTCAATGCCTGGCTTCGATGACGTTGTCCAGAAGGCGTGGGAAGAGAACACTGATCACACCGACCCCTACATCATCCTCTTCCACAAGCTTAAGAAGACGGCCCTTCGTTTGACGCAGTGGAGCAGAGGGCTTTTCTCTAAGGCCAAAGTGCACTTGCAGGCCGCCCTACTGGTGATCCTTCGCTGGACATTGCTCAGGAGAGCAGGCAGCTTAGCCCGGAGGAGCTTGATCTTCGGGCTAGGCTCAAGCGGAAGGTAATGAGCTTCGCCATCCTCGAGAAGGCGCGCAAGAAGCAATGTGCCCGCATATCCAACGTCAGAGAGGGTGATGCAAACACCAATTTTTTTCATCGACGGGTCAATGCTCAGAGGAGAAAGAATCACATACACAGGATCATGAATGATCACGGGTGGGTGACGGGGCATGATGCCAAGGAGAAAATCATCCATGACCACTTCTCGCACGTCATGAAAAGAGGCGAGAGGAGCGCCTTGGATCTCAACTGGGAGGAGCTCAACCTGGAGAAGCCGAACCTGCATGGCCTTGACGCTCCACTTTCAGAAGCGGAGGTCCTTGAGGCGATCAACGACATGCCCAGCGAC
>CBMN010035522.1:0-14557 GCA_000582825.1 Hordeum pubiflorum | reverse complement strand
TGTCACTTGGAACACATGTGACATAAGGGTCCACATGCAAGTTTGAAAATGAAGGTTCATCACATAAGAAGAATCTGATGTCAAGTTGTGGTTGCCAGATTCTGGAAAAGGAATCTGTACAACCAAAGTTAAGGTCTACGAATCTTGGATAGCCAAGTTCATGTTCAAGTGTGAATGACAATTCAAACTTGTTGACCCTTCATGAGCTTGAATACACTAAAGTCTAGAAATGATAACTTGATCTAGCTTCCAATTCAATTTGGATGTAAATTAGGGTTCATCTTATTTGAATTCAAATTGAATTGAGTTCACAGTATGATTTTGTTTCACTAATTTAAGTTGAATTTTGAGTTATTTCATAACTAACTAAGTTGGTTCAATTCAGTTCAAATACAATTAATGCTTTCCTAAAATCAAATACAAATCCAAAATAATTACTAAAGTTTATTTATTTAGATAAGTTGAAACTAGATTCAAATATAAATCTAGTATATTTACTATAGTTTGTTTATTTTATTTTAGTTTAGCTAAAGTCAAATATAAGTCCAAAAATCATTTACTAAGTGCAAATAGTTTTCAAACTTTATTTGAGTTTGAACTAAATTTAATTTGAGTGCATCTTTCCCTAAAGTCAATTATGATTCCAAAGTAATTACTAGGTTTAATTTAATTTACTAAATCAAATTGAAATTTGGTTTTATTCATATTAAACTGTGGGTTTCCAAGTTATAAACAGTCTAGTTTGATTTAATTCAAATATTATTTTATTTTCCTAAAGTAAAATAACAATCCAATTTTTCTAATAAAATTCATTTTATGTTTCTAAACCTAGCAAAATTATTATTCCAATTAACATTTTTAATTCAAAGTTAAACCAATTTAGATTTATTTACTATCTCAATTACGGCTATTGTTAATCTATATTGAGATTCAGATTATAAATCACTTCCAAATTAGATTACAATAGCTAATATGAAAATACAACGCACTAGGTTCAATTTGCAAAAAGAAAAAATTTATTTGGATTTATAATTTACAAGTTATGCCCTATTCAAATTCAAATTAATTATGTTTGAATTTGAATTTTTAAACTTTTCAAATTCCAAATTTTATTACCTAGGTGAAATTGCATTTCATAAGGGTCGTTTTGCAAAAAGAATCATTCAATTTGGATTAATAGGCAAAAGGTTGTGAGTATTTTAAGTTCTAGGGGGTTTTCTGCAAATTTCCATTGATCGGTCAAAAAGAAAAATGACTGGATAATGTTGGTGACGTGGCACTTTCCTATTGGTCAGTACCAGTTCGGTTTAAGTGGACGTGTGTGGTGCGTGCGATCAAGACCCGACGACTGAGATTAAACGGAGGGGAGGTTAAGGTTTCAGCGCTCAATAGATTTCCTCGACGAAAAACGCAGGGACGGCGATGAACAGCGGCACACTGCTCATATCTCATCAGATTCGACGCTCCGGTGGTCTCCAGGGGCGGTGAAGGGCACGGACGGACGTGGACGGGCACGGGGAGGTCAATGGTGGAGCTGGTCAGGGATGGGAACGACGGAGTCGAGTGGGGTGAGCTCACTGGAGTAGCGGCAGCGGCGAAGCCTCTCGGGAAAGGACGTGGGTGTCGATTTGGTGCTCGTGTGTACAAGGCAGAGGATTAGGGCGATGCGCTAACACGCACCAAATACGATGGACAAGGCGAGAGGGTCCAAGGCTCACTTCAGTCTCCGGAACGAAGCTCCCGGCGGCAGAGAGGTTCGCCGTCGACGAAGTCGATGTCCCCAGGGACTCTAGGGTAGGTGGTCGTGTCCATGGGTTTGCCAGTGCCCGTGGAGTGTGGTGGTGTCCGTGGTGGGTCTTGAGGGAGGTTGTGCTTGCCGGAATGGAAGCCCGAGCTTCTAGGTCAGAGGTGGAGCTCGAGGGTTCACCGGTGAGCAGCCTGATGGCGACTAGCGCTGCGAGTTGGGGCGAAATGACAAGGGGCTCAGGGGGGCTATTTATTGGACATGGGGGCGAGGGCAGGCATGCACTGTGGCCATGAGAACGTGCGGCATGGGTGTCGGGTGTGTGCCCGTCGTGGGCAGTTGTGGGATCTTGGGCGCATGCGGGAGGTTGGGTACGGCCTGACGAGCGAGGGCCGCCTGTCGGTGGGAGATAGAGAACGTAGGGGTGCATTGGGTTGGCTAGTTGGGCTTCAGCCTGGCTGGCTGGCTGGGCTGGGCTTTTCTTTTATTTATTTTTCTATTTTTCTCTTCTATTTTCTTTCTAAATTCATTGTTGTTTTGAATTTTAAATTTCCTTTCAACAATGACTATTTTCTAAATTTCAAATGGAATATTTGTCACTCCGTGCGCATGTTGTTTGGGAATTTGGGTCATATATTTTCTACACTTCAATTTTCTCTCTTTTGAATTTGAATTTGGTTTCCAAACCAAGTCTGTTTCTAATTCAGTTTAGAAAATTTGCAGAAGGTCAAGCATATTATTTGGACCTAGGGAATTCACTTCCTTGCCAAATAATTGCAAAGCCATTTTTAAATAATCCCCCTTTGATTTTTGAATTTATTCCAAACATGTCCAATTCAATTCCTTTAGAGAAATATTTAGGGATTTGAATTTCATTTGGGACTTATTAGAAATAGGCTTATGCCCAAATAATATTTCAATGGTTTGGTTTCAACTAAGGCTATGCAGGGTTTTAACTAATTGCATTGGGGTTTCAATTCTCCTGATCAAACAATCAACAGCAGATCAAGCAAATCAAGGTCAATCGCAAGTAATCCTAGTCTTTCATAGGCTTTTTCTAGAAAAAAATTAATTCCTGGTGAACTTTTCAACATGCCAGATTCGGGAAAAATCTAGGTTGTGACATTTTTGTAGTGAGTTTTAAACTTTTATAGTTCTGAACTTTGCCACTTAATTTTTCATGCATGAATATCCTTTTGAATCTTATATATATGCGTGTTGACTATCTCCAGCAACCACATTGTGCTATGCATTGTCATATTATTCAATGTATATATGTTGTAATACTAGGTTTGATTGCATGATATAGGAGGAGTTCACCACAGTTATATCATGTTACTTGTATTTGCATTCAAAAACAAATTCTCCATGCACATTTTCATGGGCGGTTCTTTCTATAGCATGGAATCAAAATCCTTAAGTTTTCTTATTTCAACTGTTATTTACCCCTGTGGAAAACGTAAGAAGTTTTGTCATCATGACCAAAAAGTGAGAGATGGTAAGTGCATCTAGTGCCCCTTGTAGGTTTTGGATGATTAATGACAAAGTAGTTAAATGGTTAATGTGTTTATGAGTACACACAGGTGAAAGTGCCTCAAAAAGTTATTTAGCCGATGGTTTATGACTATGTTATGGTAACATTGAAGATTTCACTACAGCTGTTGAAGAATTAGTTGAACAACTCGAGCGTTAAGACATTAACCATTTAACTCGAGCGTGAACTACAACTCTTCACTTGTCCTTTTTATTTGAGTCGATGGGTAAAACCATACTGTTAGGGGGGTGATACGAAGACAGTACGTCTTCACTTGTGATCAATCCAACCTATTTCTTCAGAGTGGAAGAATAGGAAATCCTTCACGCAAAGTCTAGAAGCTTGCATGACAAAGGTGATTATTCTATACACGTGAGTTTAAGTTCTTCGTTGAGGATTTAAGAAACATGCTCTAAGGTTATCATACCATGAGGAATTTGACAGTTCAAATTTTTGATCATTATGACAACCAGCGATAACACGTTGGTGGGCGCGTCTCGTCCAATGGTCATATAGGCCCTCGGGATGTGACTCCACTTATGAATAACCCCTACTTCCACCATAAATTGGTAGGTTGTGCCGCAAATAATCGAGACAAGTTGTCTGAGCAACCCGTCCTCTTGAAGAAAATAAGTGAATCCTAAGTGAGGAAAAAGCCCAAAGCCGAAACATCTAACGTTATGTTTGGTTTGAGTCATTATGTGAAATGTAATAGGTCGGTTTTATCCCTAGCATGTATTCGTGTGCTTGGTTTGAGAAGGAACCAGAACGCACTGGTTCACGAAAAGCGAATATTCCCCTTAGATCCGGAACCTATCGATTCCTCTAGATTGGTGGAATTTCATGGTTCTGACTCTTAGGACTCGTTTGGTTCTTGCCCTGGGGGGCTATGCCTGGTAAAGACCTAGGAGTTTGCTACTTTTTGCCTGGCCAGGCACGCATGCGACCATAGTGTTTGGTTCTGGAATCTAGTTTTTCATGACGAGAATATGTGTGGTGTTAGTGGACTGACAAGGTGAGCTGTAAAGGTAGTAACTGGCCTGAAAAACGTGCTACATAGAAAGACGTGCTAGTCTCTAACACACGTTGCAATTAATTTATGTATTTGTCCAGGTACCATAGTCATGCATGCATTGAGAAAAGGACGTCTGAGCCAAGCTAATCATCCCACCTATGTTAAGTATCTTATTTTACTTGAACTCTTTAATTGGGCCAGACTAGTGAGAAGTCCAGTCCAGGCAACCATTTTTTGTTTTAGGCACCAACCAACAACTACCAGGCAGTCTTTAGGGACATGGTAGGCCAGGCGCCATGAGGTGTAGAACAGTGGAAGCCAACTACACTAACCCTTAGGATGTGTTTAGTTCAGGCTCTCTTAACATAAATGGTAATGTAGTGACGTTACCCCCACATTGTAGAGGTAATGGGACTTTCATTGGTTTCGTTCACTCGGGTAACGATAACAAAGAGACGAGAAAAAAAATTGCAATTAGGGTTGCCACTGCGTGATTCTGCTGTTGTTCCATGGAGAGATCTCCATGGAACAAGACCTGAGGATGTTCCACGCGTAGTTTGAGAGTAGATTAGCTACGGCGGCACAACAACAATGGAGACGGCCATAGAAATGGACGGCAGCCCTGGTGGTTTGGTGGAAACGACAGTGGCGGTGCTCCGACGGCGGCGGCGTTGTGGTGGCGCTGATCCAATTGCACTTTATTTAATGTCTTAGAATAATTTCGTCTTGCAAAGATTGATACCACGAAGAAGATATCTCCATTAGATTTTACTATAATTTTAGGTTTAAGAATTACTTTACAATTCTTGGATCTTATATCCAAAGGAATTTACCTATGAAGTATGAATAAAGTTACACGTGTTTGAAAAAAGACTGGACTTCCCTTTAACAATAAATATACATCTAAGTAAACCTGGTCATCTCTCGGTCCGGGTCAGGTTACGGGTCAGCCTCTTAAAAACCCGAGGCTTAGAAGTGAAGCCCGAGCCCAAAAAAATCCCAAAAAAATCTGGTTTCCAAGCCCAAGCCGGCCCGGCTAAATAGCCCGAAGCCCGATGCCGGGCCCGAAGCCCGACTACACATGATATACAACACACTATAAGTTACAATTTCAACAAACAACACTATATAGTGTGTGTGTGTGTGTGTGTGTGTGTATATAGCAGATGTATAGATGTAAGCTTCTATAAACAACACCATTATATCTCACAAAACAACATGTATATATAATCTTCACGACAGCATATATATTTGAACAAACAAATAATCTTCACAAAATGGCAGCAAATTCCAGCAAACACCAACATATACACACAAGTAATCTTCAAAAAACAACAGCATAAATTCTTCAAAAGAGAGCAAATAGCAAGTCGCTACATCATCATTACATAACAGCAACATAGTTCTTGTTCATAACATAGTCCTTCACAAGATAACAAATAGCAAGTCCGCTAGAAGATACATAATAGCAAGTTCGACAAGTCCATTACATAACACATATCAAATAACAAGTCCATTACATAACATCATATCAAATAGCAAGTTCAAAACAGAAGTTGATGACTCTTTTGACTCCCATCTCTTTCTTGTTCCATCAAGCTATCTCAACTTAATCATTTTCCTAGAACAACGCATGAGTTCAAAGTAAGGAAGATATAAATTATACAAACTAACAAGATATAGTAAGGAAAGTGAAAATGGTACAACAAACAAAATAGTAAGGAAGATAGAAATGACACGAATGTACACGAACCAAATATGAAGATAACTCCTCCGCATGAGAAATTGAAGGTCCACCTCCTGTAATGCTCATTTCTACAAAACAAATAACATGATACTCGATGATAATGTGACACTTGATGTTAAATGTGAAACAATAAAGGACACTTGATTGTACCTTCATTATGAGACATCTTCCAACGATACCAATCTTGGAGACACATTAAAGCCTCGATGGTTTTAGGCCTAAGTAATGCTTGGTTAGGTGTTATAACCTTGCGACTCATGCTAAAGGCCTGCTCCGAAGCAACACTATAAATGGGGACAACAAGAACATCCCGAGCCATTGATGCAAGCTCAGGATATCACATAGATGATTTGCTCCAGAATTCCAAAACATTCAACTCGTCATCCAATTTTCTAGGTGTTTCTTCCAAGTAAAGATCCAATTGGGAGCTCTCTACATTTGTCCAATGAGATTGTATGTAATTGTCATAATCATTAAAATGTAATGGCATAGTCATTAAACATATCAGTACCATGTCCCCTACTTCCCCTACTATCCGTAGCACCATCTAATGGTGTTTCACTAATAAAAGCAACACTATATTCAGCAAACAAACTCACCAATGTTTTCTTGACTTCATCGACCCGATGTTCAGCCTCGTCGGGAGCATAAAGTTTTCCATAACAATAGCTAATAAAACCAAGCTTGCGATCAAGAACAGCAGCAGAAGACAAAAAGACATTGTAATCAGCCCAATACTTATCAAACTTCTCTTTCATTGGAGTTAGCATTGGTGCCATGAACTTCTTTCCTTCAGTAGATGCTTTCAAAATGAGTTAAATACACCATGGTCCCTTAACTTGTCCGACGCGGTCACTTTGGTGCCTAAACTTGTAAAATGCATAAAATCGATGACGTAACTTGTCCGAGAATTCAAATACGGTGCATCCGTCCATATCCAGTTGTACGCACTGCCCACATGGCGTGCCAACGTGGAGTTGGCCCACATGTCAGTAGCTATGAGAGGAGTGATGGTTGTTTTACAGAAAACTCTCTGCACTTTAAATAAACTTTGAAAATGGCCCTCACCCGGTGAAAATTAAAAAAAAATGGCCCTCACATTTTATTTAAATATGTCGTTGATCCCACATGTCAGGTCTGGGTCCTGCATGTTAGCACGTGGGATAAAATAATAATAAGAAAAAAAGGTGCGCTGGCAGGATTCAAACCCGGTAAATGGGCGCACAACCTGCACACATGTTATAATCACTACGACAAGAATAGTTGTTCATAATAGCTATTCAAAAATATTATGAAATTCTCACAATTGAAAAAGAGAGAGCTATTCAACATATTACCTTCCATAAACTTTAAAAGTGTTAGTGCATTTAGAAAAATCAACATATTTTTGGAAAATTCTCACATGTATTAAGAAATTGTAAACGTGTTTTCAAAAAAAAATCGGCATGCATTCAAAAAAGTACAATGTATATTTCATACAATTTCCAACATGTATTAAAATTTATTGTGTAAAATTAATATTACATCTCTACCAACATGTTTACCACATTTATAGAATATATTGTTTGTACACAATGATTTTTGATACACGTTGAACAGTTTTCAAAATACAATGTTGTTCGTTTTTAATAATTATTTATTCTAAAAATACAATTAAGATACACAATAATTGTTCATGCTTGTGGTCCTTAATGAAGATACAAAAATTTAAAAAATATTTTGTAATATACATTTAACTTTTTAGATCCACATAACTTTTAGAAAAAGTTTATGTTTACCTCTTCGAACTACATACACAACAATAAACATAGAAAAATGATTCAAATAAAGAATATCGCATATTGATAATTATTGTATTAATATATGGGAAAATTTACATATAATAAGAAACAAACAGTAACATTAAAAAATAGAATGAAAAATGTGGACTTATATGTTGACTATATAAGTTTCCAGCTAACTATTGTACTCAAATAGCTGTTAGTCTGCGTTACTGGCGTGCGTGCTATTTAACCTGGAGATAGCATATTGGATACCCATTCAATGACGTATTTTATTTACCTAAACAACGACGCACTTTATTTTCATAAAGAGAGTAAGGGCTTATTTATAACATTTAACTAAACCTCAAGCGGTTTTCTGTAAAAGAAAAATCCATGCATTTCACCCGACGCTCACACCCACTAACATATGGCTAGCCACTAGCTGTCACGCCGTCCGGTATTTTCATAAAGAAAGTAAGGGCTTATTTATAACATTTAACTAAACCTCAAGCGGTTTTCTGTAAAAAAAAATCCATGCATTTCACCCGACACTCACACCCACTAACATATGGCCAGCCACTAGCTGTCACGCCGTCCGGACAGCACATATGGCGGCATGCGTGCGGAGGCACCGTATATGCACCATGCGAAACGTTATAGGACCACTTTTGTGTATTTTGTAAGTTTGTGCATTAAACTGGCCGTGATAAATAAGTTAAGGCATCCGTGATGTATTTAACTCTTTCAAAATGCATGGTTGTACCAAGAACACACACTTGAAATACAAATTGGAGCTGGGATACTTCGTCCCGGACATAATGGATGTCACTTTATAGAAAGTTTTCAAGAAATCATGCATGCCACCAACTTTTTCCCATTCATCATCGGTTAGAGAAAATTTTGACTTGGTGTCATCCCTGTTACCAAATCATAATAATGCATCTTTGAAATGCAAAAAGTTCTCAAGCATTGTGTATGTTAAATTCCAACGGACGGGCATATCTACTCTCAGCTTTCTATCTTCATTCAAATGGTAAATGTTGTGGACAGTTTCATAGAACTTGTGAATACAATTGGAAGAAATTTTAATATACTGATTGTCATCTCTAATCTTGTCAACGGATTTATCAATAAGTTTCAGACCAACTTGGACTATCAAAGTTAAGATGTGCGCACAACAACAAACTTGAAAGAAGTTCCAAACAATGGCAACACACCTTTAGGCAGCAATGTACTTCTTAGAGTGTTGATCAATGAATCATTGTATGAAGCATTATCAAGAGTCTATTCGCAAAAAAAAAAAAAGCATTTATCAAGAGTCAAGCACATTATTTTGGTGTCAACCTTCCAGAGATTGTAGCGCCATCATATGGTGGATTCAGCTTTTTAAACCATATTATCCTCTTGTTCAATCTCCAAGCATCAGCAACATTATGACAAGTAATGCAAATATAACTAAACTTTGTCACATCTAAGGTAGACGCATCCTTGAAAAAAAAGAGGCTAAGGAGGAGTAATCGATCAGATTGTCACCAAAGTATTTTTTAGCGTGTGAAGTGAGAACATATATTCTGATAGGGCGGTCACTTACTGTTCTAAGACAACGCTCAATCAGACTTCTATTTACATAACCTTCCACTTGCAATAAAATACATGGAGTGCAAGCCAACTCTAACTCAAGATATATACATAAAATGGTACTAGTACAATAATATGAACTGCACCATGTAGTCGGCTGCAAGTAAAATAAGATTACAACATCATCACATCATCGTACACACTATCATTTGCTAGTGCAAGGCAGATGTACATCGAGGTTTTTCATTGCCGATGGCCCTCTGGGAGCGCAACCACTCTGTAAAATGGAACGGCTCTCTCTGGTAGATTCCCATCCTCTTCGTCATCATCAAATAAGAGATTGTAACTATCAAAATTAAGGTAGCAGTCACAACGTGTTCTTCAGAAAAGGTGGACATTACTATTATTAAATACTCCCTCTGTAAAGAAACTTTAGTGATCTAAACACTCTTATATTTCTTTACGGAGGAAGTACAGTATTAGCTTAACGGATGTAATCAGAAGGTTTCATTGTAATCTATATGTGCATATGTATGTCACGTCTACAACTTAAGCTACTTTAAAGAAAGCAAACAAGAAAGTAGAGTACTGTTGTATTTTCGTAAATAAGAACCACGTACAATCGTACATGCAGAACAGCATATAAGATTGTGCTACTGACAAGAAGAACACCAGACTAAATTCTCATGCAAAGTCATAACTTATAACATCTCAAATTGATCCAAATATCTTTCTCATGCAAAGTCATAATTCATAACATCTCAAATTGATCCAAATATCACCAGATAAAGCTATAAGATTTCCTTATTGAGTAACGTTGGCTAGTCCTGCATATATTACAGATATTGGAGACTATATGACATGACCATATTGCCCAATTCCATGGAGACCGGCTATCTTAGTTATTGTTATGCAAGATGTCTTATGTTTTGAGAAGGCAGAAGCACAAACATAAACATAGACCAACTAAATGAAATAAAAATGGAAGGAGATTGTCGTCTCTCAATCCATGGCGAAATTACTATTTCTAAGTAAACCAAGCTGTATACAACTTCTAAAACGTGCAATACTCAGTAAATAAGAATTTCTAAGCAGACATAGAAATAGACATTTCCAAAATGAAAAATGTGTCAATTGCACAGATAAGACTGTACATCATAGAAGCTTGTAGAAGTATAAGTTACGTACTCATCAGACTTCCTCTGCAATTTGTTGCAGTGCAATTTCACCACATGATGGCAAAAAGAGAGTATCAGTGACATAGCAAATAACGGAGAAGATAGAACAAAGCGATAATAGCAACATGGTGATTATAGAAACAGCATGTACGGCTTCCACAAACTTCATACATGCCAAGGAATTAACCGAGTAAAAATCATGTTTATGCCACCCAGATGGGATGACTGTACAATGCTGAAGCATGTATATAAACAGGACAAATAATACTAATATATTACGCCTTTAATGGCATTAATATTGACAACATAATACTATTTGCACAGTAGTAGTACATTAACTATGGTGAACCAAGCTAGTAAAACTTGTTACAGGCAGCTTCCTGGAGTAGGTGTATGCAATAGTAGGCCAAAGCCCACAACCATGTTTGTAACTAGAATGGTAGTCAGAAATCATTCGTTAAGGGTTACCCCTTGCAAAGGTCACTCCCACCTCCTCTGGTGGTGACAAGTGATGCACTGCATGTGTGACACTTTCCGCAACCAAGGAGTTTTGTCGGGATTTTTGCCCACGCATGGGAGGCACCGGTCGATTTGTTTGTGCTTTTGTAGATCCGTTTTTTCAAATGTTTTATCTCTTGAACGGCGTGTCCAAATCATGAACCGTTTTCACCGTTGGGCAAATTTGTGCTCCAGTGTGAACTAAATTGTGCTCCCAATACAAACTAAATTGTGCTTCCCAACAGAAGCACAAATTGTGCTCCGTGCGCTAGTGTAGCACTACTTTGCTTCACGGGAAGCACTACTGTGCTCACGCGGACGCGAAGCACTAACCATGCTTCACGCTCCTGACAGACAAAACCCCAAAAAACCAAAGAAAAAAAAGGGCAGCCCGTAGATCTTTTGTATGCAGTCTTTCCCTGCAGGGTCCGGGGAAGGGGAGCCTTGGCGCAGCGGTAAAACTGTTGCCTTGTGATCATGAGGTCACGGGTTCAAGTCCTAAAACCACAGAAAAAGCAAAACAAAAAAGGGAAAAAAACGAGAAAAAAAACGTCCTGGTGCCGGACGCGCCCGGTGCGCGACGCGTGGCGGTGTTGGGACGCTCCCGTGCGCCAGAAAAGTGTCCACTGGGACACCCAGCCAGGGGGTGCCACCCAATTAGTTGCTCCCATGGTAATCATGCCACAGGATTAAGATGATGCATCGCACCTAGGCAGGCCAAGAGAGCCCGAGCGTATCCTGAAAAGTTATCTTCTGCACTGGAAAAGTACCTCGAGTATCCAAAGTTGTTAGGACTTGTTTTCCAAGTTTTGTGATATTTCCAGCAAAAGTATGCACATGCATTTCCACACTAAAGAGGTAACAGCTACCATCTCTTGTATCGGGAACACTGCAAAGAGCCCTCATTTGTCCATCTATAGTACATAACAGAACACATGCATGACTGGTAAAACAGTGGCATGCAAGCAATAGCGCTAAATATTAATAGTGCATGTTCAAAATGCTGAAACAAGCACATACTTTACAGAGTGTCTTCTTAACCTTTTTTGCACACACCACAAAATTACAAGATTGCAATATATGTCTAGTCAGAGGCATAGTTACAGGATTCGCTCAAACCATTGTCGAAATAAAATCTAGATTGGGGTTCGAATTCGTTCGATTCATTCCCGATTCGCTGTCTGATTCACGACCCAAGGGCGAACCGACATAGGTGTCCTTCATGTCCTCATCGTTGCTGCTTGACAGTGTTACCTCCGTCGCACTTAATTTCAAGCAAGACGGGAATAGAGTTCAACTAGTAGCACCGTCAAGGAGCAGCCTGGACGTGTCACTGGGAGGAGACGGAAGAAAGCTGCAGCCAGCACGGAGCAGCGTGCACACGGCGCTGAGAAGACATGGGAGCAGGCAGAAGAAGCTTCGTAGGGAGGACTTTCAGGGCCTAATTGACAATTTGATAAACAGATTAGGGCTCTGGCGAACTGGATTCCTCTACCAGAGCGGTCGTTTAATTTTAGTCCAAGCAGTGATATCAGCCATCCCAATTTTTCACTCAATGTCCCTTGACCCTCCACCATGGGTGTTCAAGGCCATTGACAAAATCCGCAGAGCATTCCTTTGGAAAGGAACTGATGTGGTAAAAGGCAGACACTGCTTGGTGAGTGGGAATCAAGTTTGTTGTCTGAAGGAGAGCGGAGGACTAGGCATTCTGGACCTAAAGATCATGAACTCCGTGCTTCGGTTGCGTTGGGCTTGGAAGGCACGTACATCAAATATTGGTGTGTGGAGCATCTTGCTAAACCCTTTGGAAAATCATGAAATGCGTCTACTCAATGCTGCTTCTCCTGCTGAGTTACGTAATGGTAATAGATGTTTCTTTTGGACCGATAGATGGATCAATGGTGCAGCAGTAGAAGATATAGCACCAGAAGTTTTCAGTTCTGTGCCTCCAGTCGTCAGGGAGAGAAGAACAGTAGCAGAAGCAATGATCAGTGCAGTCTGGATTAAGGACATAAAGGGGAAAATAAATATTCGCATTTTTCATCAGGGTTTAAGTTATGGGAGGTGATTTCTGAAGTTCAGATTATACAAGGTGCTGAAGACAAATGGAGCTGGTCGTGGATCCTAAAGGTAGCTACTCAGCGAAATCTGTTTATAAAGCGCACTTTGCTGCATCGGTCATGTGTAGTACTGCCTGCACCATTTGGAAGGCTTGGGATCCTCTAAAATGCAAAGTTTTTCTTTGGCTGGTCGTCAGGGGGCGCGTCTGAACAGCAGACCGTCTCGCTAAGCGTGATTTGCCTCATAATGCTGCATGTTGTTTCTGCAACATTGCGCAAGAATCCGGACGTCCGCCACTCCTGCCTAGGCACCCCGATGCTGCGCTAGGCTGCTGCCGCTATCACTTTACCCACCCAGCCAAACCCGCAGGTCTCGATTTGCCTTTGGCCGGACGCATCCACGCCCGACGGCCTCGTTAGCACAGGCAGATCGCTGCTCGATCTGTGCGGGGGCGGGTGCTTCATCCGGACGTCTCATCGGCCAGGTGGTCCACGCCGTCGGGGGTTGTTTTCTCTGGCCGATCGCGACTCATGAGATCAGCTGGAGCTGCCCGTCGTGACGTGTGCTCCTGCATGTGACGTGTGCTTCAGGCCTACACAAGCTGCTGCATGTGGTGTTCCTGCATGTGACATGTGCATGCACAAGTTGTCCACTTGCTGCTGCTTTCCCACGTGAAGATCCTGGTTCCAGTTGCCGTTTGGTCTGCCACCGTGCGTTGGCCGCCTTCGCCTGTTCGTCTGCTTTGGTAGCGGTCTGTTCGTCTGCTTCCGTTGCTAAGCTGAATTGTCCCTCGAAAGAAAAAACAGATAGATGTTCTCATCGGGTTCACATGTTCCTCGCTGCCTGCTGACTTCGGATGGTGTTTTCTTCACTACTCCGGTCTCGCACATGCACAGTTTCTCGGTGCTTGATGCTCGTTCGTCTGTGACGTCGTCCCCTTCGGCATCTTCCACTGGCTGCGTTGGTAGTTCTTTTGCGGCTCCTCCTGCGACCTCCGCACATGGTGATTGTCGCTCTACACCGACTCCTCTCGCGACTTTCACCGGTGAATGTCGCTCTTCCCCGACGCCTCTCACGACTTTCACCGGCTGTGCTGGTGTATATGACTCCATCGACTACACCTCACACACGCGTCTTCCCTTGGCGCTTGGTGCTTGTTGGCATACGGCCTCATCTCCTGCACCAACCTTTGCAGGCGATACTGTTCATGCTACACTGCCATATTTAGCGGCTTCCACAGGTGGTGGTGGCCGCTCCTCTCCCGGTGCTACTTCGTCGCCTACTTCAGATGTCTGCTTCACTGAGGAGGAGATTGAGCGACTTCGCGCCTTACTGATTGCCTCCGACTCTATTGTCGGGTGCATCTACGTCGACATCTTCAGTTGCACCCCTGACTGAGCAGGAGATTGTGCGATTTCGATGCCTGCTAGCTCCATCTT
>CBMN010035520.1:0-22526 GCA_000582825.1 Hordeum pubiflorum | reverse complement strand
GGACTAAACTTCCCACCACCTCTCATACCTATATGGGCCTTAGGGATTTTTCTGAAATTTCATATGGGCCTCAAGCCCATGGGCTGTATATTTCAACACAACCTGTAAGGTTCAAAAAGAGAACACAAGAATGGTACAAGAACAAGCCTGCATAACAATAGAAGAAACACAAAGGAAAGGGACAACAAAGAGACTAATTACCTTAGCGTGTCCCTCCTCCCACAACACTTCTCCCACAGCGGTAAGTAGTTTGAGATGTAAGACATGCACTATGCCAATTTCATTAAGGGAAATGGAAAATAATTTATCAGGGTGATGCACTCGCATCATTATTCACTAGCTTCCACAAACTATATTACCCGGTCTTTGAAGAAATGTTACACTAGTAGAAAAAACCCTTATAGGATTTTCCTATCTGTAGCGTGTCTGCGAAATGGGACGCGGAAACTATATTTTCAAATTACCAGCAGCGTCCAGGCAGAAAGTGAACGTTGCAGACAAAGGAGGACTAGCAGCGTTCGCTCATGACAAACGCTGCTAGTGTGGTGCATCATGCTAGCGTATCAGTCATAAACTACTAGCAGCGTCCGAGAACATGAAACATCGCAGGTAGTTACTGTACTGGCAGTGTTCGCTTGATCTTGGTACGCTGCTAAGATTATTTTGTGTGAAAGATATGTTTAATTTATATTTATATTGAGAAACCCTTTTTTACATTAAGTTATTGTGTTCTAATTTGTAGTACACACTAAATTATCTGTTCTTACAAGTTGGAAGGCAAAAAAAATAACACCAGCAGTGTTTTTGGATACGAAACGCAGCTAGTGTACAAATTAGCAGCGTTCTTTCTAGGCAAGACACTACTAAACTACTTATTATACATATTATATTGTGTGTGACCTTTTTATTTATGAGCAACCTCAAATAAATCCATAATTAGATATGTAAACGTTAAATGGTGCACATTACTTCTATACATTTTTTTGTATATCAACATGTTTACTATATATATATATATATGTCTATATATATATATATATGTGTATATATATAGATATATATATTTATATATATAGGACAGGACTATTTTGTTTCTAGAAATAGAATAATATTCTATTACTCCCGGGCCCTTCTAGGAGGCAATCCTGGTTTTCCCGATCCACGAAGACCAAACCGGTAGCGAGCAGAAGAGAAAAAAAGACTCACACACAACGCGATCCCACGCCCACTATGTAACCACGGCGTCGGCCGCCTCCTTCCCCCGCTCCAGCCGCCTCCCACCCCCGTGCGCCGCCTCCTCCTTCTCCCGCGCCGGATGCCTCCTTCCCCTGCTCCGGCCGCCTCCCTCCCCAACGCCGACCACCTCTCTCCATCGTGTGCCAGCCTTCTCCTTCCCTCATGCCGGATGCCTCCTTCCCCTGCGTCGGCCACCTCCCTCCACCATGCGCCGCCCCCGTCTACCCCACCACGCCAATCGCCTCCTTCCCCTATGCCGGCTACCTCCCTCCACCACGCGCCGCCCCTCTCTGCCCCACGACGCCACCACCCCTGCTGCCTCACTGTGTCGCCCTCCCTCTGCCTCACCGCGCCGCCCCCAAGCGGCACCATTGACACAATTGCAGGGCCTACTCACCGCTGACCATGCAAGCTTCCTCAAAGGAGCACGTGTCCAACGAGACTGACAAGGAAAAACTACTCCAGGTTTGAACTTCTTATTCAGTCATGCACATACTGAGAGAAAATGGAGTGAAATGTACTGCAATTGATCTCTCTGAGGCCCTGACAATTCTCTATTTATCCTCAGTTTGCTTGTTTTTTGGTCTGTAATTCAGTCCAGTGAATGAGGAGGCGGAAAAAAATAGCTGATCTATCTAGTGGAGCTTACTGATTGAATCAGTTCAACTTTATATTTGATTTTTAGTTCATCTTGTGTGTTACAGACCAGTCTCGTGTAGTTGTGTGTGATGTATTTTTGAATTGGAAGTTCAACAAAAAATGATCCAAGTTCAAACAAAAAACATGATGGAGTAATGTTTTAAATTTTTGGGACCATGGATGAAGCTGCTGGCACATTGTTGGACAATGTTCTGTCAAACTTTGACGAGGAACCATATGATGCACCAGCCGACTATTTTCCTTTCTCCTAAACTTTGTATGACACGAATTTGCTATGAGAAAAAACAAGGACAAAACAGAAAACAAAAAAAATAGTACTTTTGTGCTTGCTAGGTGTTTGTTTATATGTCTCTAAGAACCAAACAGAACTAGTAACATCCCTAAATAGGGCCGTGAGTATGCTTTTAAGTTTGTTGATATGTATCTAAGGATTTTTTTTTGAAAAAATGCATCTTTTTTAGTTCACCTTTGTATGCGTTTTCAGTTCATCTTACAGGTCAAGGACAAGTAAATTTAGTGTCATTACTAAAATGCAAGCGCTCGCCGCACCCATCTCCGACTGGATCCAGCCCGGCTCCCCTGGTTGTAGCCAACACGGCTTGTGCCGCTGGTACTATTGTTGATGGGTAGCAAGTTCAACTACCAGTCCACACCAAGTTCAGGTATGTTGCCTGTTTCCCACACATTCCTAAGAAAAAAATACTTCTTAGCATGCGGTTGTTCTAGGATTGGAAAGCTGGCAGCAACACACTCCTGTTTCCCACAAAGATCTATGATTGATCTATCTAACTTGTTCTAGTGCTGTATATATAAACACTGAATCTTAGATGTGGTAATCAATGACGATGCAATGTCGATGTGGCGTTTTTACTTGTGAAACTCTGGATGTTAGATAGCATCAGTGTTAGGAATCAAAGATGATGTGGTGCCCATGTATGATTATTTTTAACTTACGAGACTCTGAATGCTAGGAGGTGTTAGGAATTACTTTTGGTTGTGCATGTACTCCTGATGTGATGTCTGCATTGCCCTATCTATAGATGATAGCCATTGTTATTTATTGTCTATATTCATTCATTTGTGATTTGTGTATGGAGAATATGCTCATCCATGTTGCTGCGTAGTTTTCACTTACTTTCTTGACATTATGTGGCTATTAAAAATGGAATTATGGATGGGTGTGTCTTGGCAGCCATGAGAAGAAGGCTACTCCTTTTGTTATCTTTCGCCTTAACTGTGTAGAAATCTAATTTCTCCCTGTTATGCTTCCCTATTACTGTTGTATATTGTCAATGTGTTGATCAATTTGTGTATGATGAATATGCTCATCCATGTTACTGCATCATTTTCACCTAATTTCTTAGCATTATATGTCAGTTACAAAATGGAACTGGGATGGTTGTATCCTGGCAGACATGAGAATATACTACTGCTGCTTTTCTTTTCTGTTAGTTGACTGAGATGCTGGGGCATCGGTGGCCGGTGGGGCAGCTCCCTCCTCTCAGCTGCTCTGTAGCTTGCACAGGCGTGAGATTGCTAGCAGTTTAACACGCAGAACCATGCGTGTTCATGTTCCTAAACCTCCAGACAAACTTCAGTGAAGGTGTAACCAGTTCGGTGAGAAAATAAGCATTTTTTAGATATTAGTTCCCTACAGTTCTCTGTAGAATACAGTAGTTCAACTTTTCTATATTTCTGCAGTTCTATGGTTTGGAAAGTTTGGGTTTGGTATATTTTTATAGAATTGCTATATTGTACTAAAAGATTGCAAAGTTCAGAGTAGCCAATTCTTTGTTTTTTTAATTTTAGTAACACTGAGTTCAATTTCTTTTTTTTTAGTTTAGTTCAAATACTAAAAATTAGTTTAGTTCAATTCTCTTATTTCAGTTCAGTTCAATTCAATTGGGTGTGTTTTCTGCTTTTTGTTCAATTCAATTTTAGTTCAGTTCAATTGGACACCATGGATGAACACAGCGCCACCGGCCTCAAAAGGCCCTTCTCCCGCTACTGTCTCGATCTTGAACTGATGTTGCTGTAGGTTTTAACTCGTGGTTATTTCTCCAACCAATGTATGCTTGGATTTGCTGGTCTGTGTGGATCAAGTTAATTGTGTGTTAATCTGTTAGCAAGCCATGCATTTAATAAACTCACTATGTTCTTATTCCAGGATTATATTCAAGCTCATTATTAAGATAGATCGATGATGAATTGCTGATAACAACATGCATGCGTGTACATGCGTCTCAGTTGCTAGCTTATATTAATGAATTTAGTGGACATGCATGAACAGATTTGTATGAGGATAAGTTCATATATAACTTATAGTTTTGTAGTGAATCCATGAAACATTATGTGACTATGAACACCTAACTTTATATTAGAAGCTAGCGCTTGTTACTGTAAATTTGGTGCAGCTGGCTCCAAGTATCCAATAGATGAAATCCCAACTAAACTTGTTCAATCATTCACATGATATATGCATGGCATGCATCAAGAAAATGCAGAGAACAAAATTAGTTTCCTAGGTTAACATGATATATACATGCATGGCATGTTCGTCAACAATTAGACCCTGTTTTGCATGAATTAGTGACATAGTATAACTGAGTTAAGTAGATGTACCTAGCCATCCGCAGCACACTGGTTGACTGAATTATCTAATTAACATACTTGTTCAACTATCCAATGATGTAGCTTGAGGGATCTAATTGATTAGTACCAGAACGCCACCAATAGTCAGTTCGAGGAGATTAACCACGATCAGGTAAACACAAACACACACCAAATGAGAATCACCTATTACTACTGCTAGTAATTAATTTGCCAGCATTAATTATAGTTGGCTACTTGGATCTAGACTCTTGTGTGTACGTCCTTGTGCTTCTTGTGTGTACTTCCTTTAGATTTGGACTCTGAGGTACAATGGCATCATGATCATGCATACATGCGTACTTCTACCTGCAATTTTACTTGTTGTTTGTTGAATAGTCCACTGTGTGTTTTAGATGCTAATTGCCAATGCCACCATTGATGAATTATTGTAGTGTAGCTAAACTAGATCACCGCAGGCTTATTCCTTTCTTGTTACGGTGACATTCTGTTTGAGAATGATGTTGTTTGATGAAAAAAACAGAGTTTATTAGTTTGAACAATGCAAAGGTTGGAATTATTTGGAGTATATTGTTTGGTGGAGATCATGCATACTATTTGCTTTTGACATGATATATATAACCGCTGGTAGCAGTTCTAATACTACAATGGTTCATTGACAAAAAATATACCAGTTCAATACATATATAGCAGCTGTTTAGCACATATAATTACAAATAGTTCAAATATAATTGCACAAAAAGTTCAATATTTAGTGTCTTGTGCCTATCCTGACATTAGCTAGTCTTCACCATGTCCAGGTAATGCTTAGAAGAAGTGAAGAGAAAATTTGTTTCAGTTTGTTATGTTTCAATTTTTTCAGTTCATTTTTGAAATGCTTTTCAGTTCATCTACTCCCCTGTCGTAAGTCCGATGCAGCACACCTGACGGGAAGGCAGGTCGCCGCGCTCGCATGCTCCTCCTGTTCATGACACCACCACCGAGCTCGTTGACATCCGCCTCGTCGGCGAGATCCCCTCGATGACCTCTGAGCTTTTTCTGCAAAGTTGTTTCATTTGCTGGAATCGTTGAGTTTGTTGCATGGTAGGTGCTCGTGCAAATGCTTGTGAGCATCATTTTTATTTGACAAAAATACCAGTGGCAATTTTTTTGTAGATTGTGTGTGCCGATTGCACAAAAAGCCATGGCTGCTACTTTCGTTCAGTTCAATTTCTAATTTTAGTTTAGTTTAATTCTTATTTTTAGTTTAGTTCGGTTCAATTCTTATTTTTAGTTTGATTCAGTACTAATTTTTGTTTGGTTCATTTCTTATTTTAGTTTCAGTTCATCACCGCCGGCACCACCCACAGCTTCCACCTTGCCAGGTACTCCTAGTTCTCAGACTCACATGTTGGTCGGTCTATTATTGTTTTCATAGTCATGGCTGAGAGGTGAGGTGCATCCAAATAATTCCAGTTTTTGACCCCGCGACGAGAGGAGTATTGTACTAAGTATATACATGTATGTAGCAGCAGCAAACCTAGCTAGAATCATTCCTTCATTTTTTTTTGTGCTTACTTCATTTTGTTTTTCATGCTAGTTTGAAAGTTCAATGTGTATTAAAAAGACACACTGCTGCTAACATCATCAGATAAATTCAGCTCTAACTAGATGGGTGGATGATGTATTTCAGATAATTTTAGATGTGTATATGACTTTTTTTTCATTGATCTACGTCCACATATTTTATTTTATGATAAAATGATTAAAGATGCGTACAATGCAATGGTGCTGGATAAAAAATTTCAAGTATTTGCCTCATAACCACAGGTATACAACAAAAAAGCAGCATCGGCATGGAGCAGTGTGTGGCTGGAGAAAGGGAGCAGGTTGGTGGTGCACATGGCGAGGAGCAATATGGATACGTCGATAGGTGAGCAGATGTGGGAGTGCGATCTGCTACTGCACTTGAGTGGCTGATGGCTTTGCTGTCGTGATTGAACTCATCGAAACGCAGCTGCTACTACTGAACTTGTGCGTGTGCTGTTTTTTTACATCTCCTTTCTATGTGTGGTGTACTGAACTTGTATCCGGCTGCTTTGGAGATGCTTGATAACTGATGCCTAGCTCTGAGACTTGCTGCTCTCCATGACATGCATTATGTTTGTCTAAAAATTGTGAGCATGGATATGTAATTCCATTATACAATCTCTTAGTACTTTATACTATTTCTCTCTAATTCAAAAGTCCATCAATTCATGTTGAATTAAAAAAATAGAAAAGAAAAACATGATTAAAAAATTGTACTCGTGGAGGTTCATAACATGTGCATGTTCAGGGATGAATAACATGATTAAAAATGTACTTGTGGAGGTTCATAAGATGTGCAAGTTCAGGGATGAATAACATGATTAAAAAATGTACTTGTGGAGGTTCATAAGATGTGCAAGTTCAGGGATGAATAACATAAAAGTTTGAATACTAGACCATGATATTCAGAGAGGACAACTAGTGAAATTCAGAGAAAAAAAGGCTCTACAAAAAAACTTAGAATTTGCCAAAAATACTCGGAGGTTGAATAGTTACATGTTCAAAATTCATGGAGCAAATTTTGAAACATTCAAATTGATAAACGTGGTAAGTTCGAACAAAAAATAAATGAACCCTTAGGCAATTTCACTGAGGAAAAATAGGGAGTTCATGTATTACTAGTGCTCTCTCTGCTCTCCTTTCTATTTTGGTTGATGTCCACATATTGACAAAAAAAATTGTAGGGGAGAGTTCATGTATTAGTAGCATATGAGTTCAAACAATAAAACGCGGAAAGTTCAAACGAAAGCGGTCTCCACTTTCCCATCTATTTTGGTTGATGTCCACAAAAACACAAAAGAATTGTATGGAAAAGTTCATATAGTACTATCATATATAAGTTCAAAAAATAAAACTCAGAAGTTCAAAACGAAAAAGCGGGGTTATGAAACAAGCTCAATTCTGACAAACAGTTGAGAAGTTACTAAGAAAACACTTCTGAAAAAACAGAGTAAAGTTCAAACTATGAAACACGATCGGTTCAAAAGAGTTCAGTTCGAATACTCTATTTTCGGGATGGGAAAACAACAGGAACGATCTCACCGTATTCCAAATTACCCTTAAATGTTTGTGAATTTGAGAAAACATTCAACATGACTAGTTTTGCATTTTTTGATAGCTTTCCAATGGTATATTATTTGCCCCATTTTGACAAACTTTAAAAAAAAATCGCATTCAAAAGAAACTTTCACCGTATTCAAATTTGAATTTAAACCGTAAGGAATTAGGGAAAACTTTCTATATGAAAAAGTTTTGCATTCTCCATAGCTTTCGAACGCCATATCATTTACATCAATCTAACAGATAGTTTGCAAAAAAAGGCAAAAATATGTTTCGCTCAGAATTTCACCATTTTTCAAATTACTCTTAAACCATAAAAAAATTGAAAAAACTTTCTATACATAAAAGAAGCGTATTTTCACCAGCTTTCTAACGCCATCTCATGTGCTCAATTCTGACAAACTATTTGAAAATGAAGTCCAAAATATGATTCGTGTTTTTGAATTTGAAAAAAAATGGTTTTTTCAAAACTGCTTTTAAACCGTGAGGATTTTGCAAAAAAGTTCAATATGACTTGTAATCGTGTTGTCTAGAACTTTCCAACGGTATATTACACGCCCCGTTCCAACGAAAAAATTCACATTTTTTTTGAACTAAGAAGACGATCAATTCGACGAAATGACATCATCAGTTCAACCGCTCGAAGTCGTCAGTTCGAGAATAGTAATAGAATATTATTCTGTTTCGTGAAACAGAATAGCTCGCATGTAAAAAACAGCACACGCTCGAAGTCATCAGTTCAACCGCTCGAAGTTTCGGTGGGTGGGTCTATTCCACTAACACCCTTAAGACCTTATTTTAATAACAAACCTCTTATTCTGCTAACACTTCTTCCTCCCGCATTGAGCCCACCCGAACCGAAGACACAAGAAAAAAAAAGTCAACCCACCCACCGAAACCACCCCTCTCCTCACAATCTCTTCGTCCCTGAACCCCTCCCTCCAACCTTCTTCCTCCTCTGCCACCTCCTCCCACCTCCCCTCCACCTTCCTCTGCCGCCCCTACGCCCGGCCAACTCCCTCCCCCGCGCTGGCTACCGATGGATCAACCCTGCTGCTCCCTGGTGACTCCCGATCCCAGCTCCCCCATCACCCCTGCCTTCCTCTGCGCGCCGCCACTCCGGGTCATGGCCGCCGTGTTCCACCACCACCAGCACGGCGGCAGCACGGCCCCGCTCCCCTTCCCTCCATCACCGACGCCCTCCCTCCCACCTTCTCCCTCCCGCCCCGACCACCAATGTGACGCCCCCAAAATTAATGATGCACTAATCATGCACGCAGCATGCACGATCAAGATCAGTGACTCATGGTATAATATCACAACACAACTCTAAAACACAAGTTTAAACATAAAGCATTATATTACAACAGGGGTCACGAGGACCCAGGGATACATCAGTACAAATACAAATATCATCTGAGTACAGACAGATTCAACAAAGGGGTGCCTTAAGATGGCTTAAAACAAATAGCGACTCTAATCGAAAGAGGCAAGGCCGCCTGCCTAGGACCTCCAAAACTACTCGGCGGCGTCGAGATCCACGTAGTAGCCGGCGTCGGAACATCCCGCATCCTGGGTACCATCATCTATAGCAGCAACCAGGTGGAGAAAAATGGAGCAAAGCAATGATGAGTACTCATCCAAAGTACTCGCAAGACTTACATCAGAACTGTGCTAAGTATACATCGGTATCAAAGGAAGGGGGTATAACAGTGGACTAGACTGCAGAATGTCAGAATAAGGGGGAGGAACTAATCTTAACGAAGACTAGCAGCAACAGCATCTCGCAGCATCTTGAAGCATAAGAAGAGAGGCGAGTACATTGTAATAACATGTGTATATATATAAGTAAAGCAATAATATAATGTAAAGCAGTAACATACCCAGAGATCCTTCCTCGACTCCCAGCGAGAAAGCGATCATGGGTACTAATAACAGTTGTAGTGGCGCATTTTATTAAGTATTCAGTTAAACTAGTTAGAGGTCCGGATACAACTCCAAGCGTCCTGTTACCGTGGACACGGCTATTCGAATAGATTAACTTCCCTGCAGGGGTGCACAACATAGCCCGACATGCTCGATTAACTTTGGCCGGACACACCTTTCCGCGGGTCATGCCCGGCCTCGGATGATCGACACGCCGAAGTCCTACCTAAGCTCTCCAGAGAGGTCACCCACCGGTCTATATCCTATGGCTAGGGGATCGTCGGCCGATCACCCCAAGCACACCTGCATGTTACGAGCGGGGTCACGGACCAATCCCATCTCTACTTGGATGGCTTGCCCGGCCTCCGCCGCCTCTCTGAACTGTGACATCTGGGTAGCCTTTGGTAAGAACTGACGATGCCGAGGGCCCCATAAACCATTGTCCCGCATGGCGGTTAGTGCGTATAGGCACATAGCCAACTCGGATAACATACCCAGAACTCGGTAGCGTATTAATGTTTAAGTAACCAGAACCACTCGCAAAAGGCTCTCAGCCAAGCCGACTTGAACCAGATCATAAGTAGTGAAATACCCGTGGGTGCTCTCTCGGCCGACCCATCTTTAAGTAACATGTTTAGTGTATATAAAACATCCATGATCATCGCCCAAATGGGATCGCGGCCCGATAATAAAGCATGGCAGACGGACAGGGTGTAGGGCCACTGATGTCACAACCATTTCTACACTAAGCATAATAGGATACGGTAATGTATTAACAGCAGGTTACAAAGACATGCTATGCATCAGAATAGGAGCTACCGGAATAATAACAGTAGCAAAATCTAATGCAAGAAGAAGAGAGAAGGAATGGGAAATATAGGAATGATCAAGGGGGTTTGCTTGCCTGGTTGCTCTGCTGACGGGAACTGCTCGTCAGCGGTGTAGTCGTACTCCTGGACTACGACGGTCTCGAGGTCTACCGGAAAAGTAATGCGAGGATGGAAACGATAAACAACGGGCAATCAAATGCAACACAATGCATGACATGGCATATTATGATGCTGGGGTGCTCTAATTCATTACTAAACATTTTAAAAGAAGTGGGAAAATAATTGGGTTTATTTTCCTAGCTCCCGGTATTATCTTCTGTATTGATCCTGATGCAAAGTTCAATGTTCTTTATTTTAGAGGTGTTTGTCATGCATGTGGATGACATATTCACATTCTTTATATTTTTCTGATCATTTTTCATATATAAATTATTTCGATCTGAGTTATGGTTTATTTTCTTATGAATTTCTAAAGTTTAATCAATATTATGGAATTAAATTAATTTGAAAATAAATTAAATATTAATTTCTAAGTGTACACACTGAAGTGTACCCAGCAAAAGCACCAGAGGCTGACTGGTGGGCCAGGTTAATGCTGACTGGGCAGTCAACATTGACCAGGTCAATGGGTGAACAGTGCTAGGGGGCCCACATGTCAGTGTTTTAGTATTTTCTAAAATGAATTATCTGATTTATTTATATGGGGCCCATGTGTCATAGGGACACTTAATTAGCTAGTCAGTGTCGCTAGCTAATTAAGTTAGCACTAACTAACTAACCTACTCACCTAAACCCTACAGTAACCGACCTGTTTATACCGGCTGCGCGTGCACGGCGCGTCAGAGCACGACCGAGGCACGACACGCACACTGGGGCATAGGGGGAATGCGCGTGAGCACGCAGCGCATGCGCGAGGCTGGCCGCGCCCAGGGGAGCTCGTGGGCGAATCGCGGGAGCTCATAGAGCATCGGCACGGGTCAGCCAGCAGCCATGGCGAGATGGCCTCGGCGAATTAAACGGGGTAAATGATGCGGCGGCTCACAGCGATGGCAGTGGCGAGCTCAAGGAAGGCGCGGATGGCCGGAGTAGTGGAGGTCAACGAGGAGCAGAGGTGGATCCAGTCCGGGGGGATGGACGAGCGCGACATCCCAGCGATGATCCACGATGGATGGCTAGGTGTAGTCAATGTAGAGGACGCCTACGGTGCTCCTGGACATGTCGGAACGGCGAGAGGAGGCCGGTGGCCCGGCAGGCATCGAGGCGGCAGCGACAGCAGCGCGGTGGAGCTCGAGATTGAGGCTTGGAGTGAGCGAGAGGGGAAAGGAGGGTGTCTAGGGTTCTGGACAAGGCTAAATAGCCGCCCCGATGCTACGAGGGGAAGGGGGATAGCCAGTATCGACCATGTGAGGGGGGCATGGCTCAGGTGCGCACCGAGCCGCCTGCAAGGCGCGAGGAAGGGGACGATGGTCTAGGCAGGCTGGGCTGGCCGCTATTGACCTAAGGCCCAACAGTGCAGCATGTCGCAGCCCTTTTCTCCTTTTCTTTTCCTGTTACTTTCTTCCCTCTGTTTTCTAATTTCTTTTGCCACCAAACTATTTTAGTAAAATGTGAGACTTGTCCCATAAATGCCATGCAATATCTTAAGTATGACCACAAAGTTTTGAGGTCACTTTGAATTGTTTAAATTATGAATTGCAATTAAATGTCTCACTTGGGTGCTGTTTAGCTACTGTTATTGATGCTAGGGGTAATCTGGGGATTTTATCATGTTAGATTTCTACATGACAATTATTAGTGGAATATTTAAAATGTCACCAACATTTTTAATTTAGAGTTTGATGAAATAATATTTTGTCTTGCATTTTTAATTTGAATTTGAATTGGGTTTGGATCTTAATGACTATTAGCAAGTAAATGATGATGACTTGGAAACTTTATTAGGTAGAAACAGTGGCTTAACATCTGTTGGTGTTACAACTCTCCTCCTCTAAAAGAAAATCTTGTCCTGAGATTTAGAGGTAGAGTAAGGGGGAAAAGGTCTGGTTACGAAATTCTAACAAGTCTTCTCGGTCCTGGTTGCTCTTCTGAAAGAAGTCGATCCATCATGTTGAGGTCTTCATTTCTCTCCATTAGGGCTTCATGATGAAGTCGTCATCCTTCCTCCGTAAACTCCATCGTACTTACGAACAGGTTAAAAGGGGAGATTCTACAAGGACGAAGTTAACATGGTCGAGTATCAGATGGTTAACTCAGCGGAAGAGGTATAAAACATCTCTTGAATTGAAACTCAGGAATTCATCGAGAGCAACATAAGAGAATGAAAGGAGTTTTAAACGAATAGGCAATCATTCGATGTCTAAGACAGAGTGTGAGAAGGTCTCAGGGTTGCGAAGAATAAACGTCGTGTCTGGTACCGTAAGCGAATAACTCAAGAAAGGCGGCTCGCGGAAATACTTACGAAACCAACTGCAAAAGATAATTTGGATACAAGGGTCACAGAGTTTTCTTGCATGAGACTTATGATATATAAAGAATTCTAGCAAGGGATTCAAAGGAATGGCATGCTCAGGATAGAAGGAATCATTATAGTCTCGGAAATAATTTTAGCAATGGGAAGGCATGCACACCATCGACACCGAAAGACAAACACATTGCACAAGCATGTATTTGATGTCTCGAGTGTTATTGAATCATTAGGATGGTCAAAATTGAGGTGATCAACATTCATACCACTAGGACGAATAAGAAGGGTGGTGGCATCTTGTGCGATCACGATACAAGGTTTGTTATAGAATAGTTTGTCAGCTACGTTGGCAACAACATTGGTACCAAGAGCGAGGGACAAAGAGAACCACTTTTCCTGCTCATTAAGATGAGGCGGACCATTAGGCAAAGTTCTCATCCACCGGTGTTATCGGAATATTAACAACAATAGTAACAGAGTTATACTTGACAGGGTTGCACATCGGGGTGCTTACGTAAGCAGGGAGTTATTACTGCTTAGATCATATACATTTCAAGAAAGGTTAAATAGTCCAATGGAAAGGAAAATGTGTTTATACATAAGTATTAGGAGTATATCCTCTCCAAGAAAAAGCAGAGCATGATATACATGACACGACGGTAAGTTCACAACCCTTTAGATAAAAGGGGCAAAGAAAATCAGGATGCTTACCCATACAACGGTGTTTGGATAATCGAGCAAGAAACATTTAGCACTGCGCTTCCAATGTTCTTGTTGATATTCGAGGTACCACATTCATGCTTCGAGGTAGTAAGGATATGGATGTTTAAATAAGGATTGGATTTGAAGATCACTAGAATATACACGGAGCAATTTCAGGAATAGCAAGGAACTTATGACATAACCAAACCTTGACCAAGCCTATGTAGGAAGGAAGGCAAGGACGTTGTCGATGACAACACAAATTTTTGAGGGGCAAGGATGGAATTTCTCATCATGAATTTTATTTACATCTAGGAAGAAGCAAAGATGTTAATGATGATCATGACACAATTCATCGAGAGATTTCATGAAGATGCAATTGAATGGTGTCATGATCGAATTCAAAAGAAATGACAAGTCTGAAAGATAATGGAACCACGGATATGTCACTTGGGTTGAGAACAACTTAATTTTTAAGGCAAGATGATATGATGTAGAAAGCTCGACGTAAGCTTAGCTCATCGTTGGAAATGTGCACCAAGAAGAAGGACGAGGTAGCAAAGTTAAAATTAACATGATAATGATGTAGCCGATCAGGCTAGGAATGACATGATTGAGTTTAAATTCCCCAGCAACAAACATTATTTGGGGTATTGAATTGTAGTGCGAATTTGATTCACTTATCCATGTTCTCGGTTGACAAACAACTCAGAACCCGTGGGACGACTGAAATTGGTGAGAAGTAATACTTCATCAAGAATTTATAAGATGTAGTGCAATGGCACGATATCCTCCATATAAAGAGTGAAAGTTAATAAGACAGAACATGATGAAGCTAGACAGGGTTATTGATCTAGGAATTGCAAATACTTCAACCGAGTGTGAGAAATGGCAAGACACCAAAGTTGGTTTCTCCGTGACAGATGGGACAAAATCAACATGGTCGATACCATAATCGCAAGGAATCAAATTAAGGATATTGGATGAATTATACAGATGAGAAAACATTTTTATAAGAGGCTTCCATGATAAGAACTGCATCGTTTCCATGGGCATGAACATAATGCTCAAGGTTGACTCCCACTTCTTCAATGATTCACTTTCCATTCACTTCTCTGTTAAAAATTGTTTTAAGTTTGAAATTTACTTGGTGAAATACCGGTAGAGTATGACCCATGAATTTTTTTGGTTCACACAGATGGCAAAAGCATAGATACAACCCATTGGGGCTTTTTAGAAACAGATCCAACAAATTTATAGAATCAAAGGATACAAGCTCAAAAGCAAGGGTATAGACGACAAAAAGGTAGGGGTACAATTCACAAAGGCATTATGTACCAGGAGAAGAACTCAAAGGTTTTTGAATATGAAGGAAACTGTCAGATTATAATCCATCAAAGGGGTCTGAGGTGAGTATTGGTACTCAACCAGAAGGAGAAGAAAAATGCAAACACATCGGATGATGAAAACATCTGATTAATGCGAAGTATAATTAATAGAGGGATTACAATTTTCAACAACATGGAATGAGAAGCAGACCATCTGGGCAAAAAGGACGAGCAAGTTGAATAAACTCAGATGGACAATCAATTAAGGCTTGATTGGCTGAGAACCCGCTCGTGTCCAGAATGATGTCTGAGCTGGAAGGATAACTTATAGAAATCACAACGTCACTTGCAAAGGATTCTTGTGAATATTGTTTAAACATCTGGAATTATCCACAAGGATTTATCGGTGGTAAGGATCTACAAAAGTGGTAAGCACAAAGGGTCTCAGAAAAAACATCGAAGAGTATTTTGGAATGTCTTGAGGCTCCAAGAAATCATCTGGAGTGAGTGGCTCTCCGAAAGGAAGTGATTACGAGAACCTAGAGTAAGCAAAATTGTTATCCCAAAAAGGTAAGAAGTTTAGAACCCAGAGTAAGGATGAGGACTAAAAGAGTCCTAATCCCATCCACGAGTCTTGTCGGCCCATAACCCAGAGAACACGTTTTTTGAAAATAATTTTTCCCAGACTAGACTCAACATCGACCAAGAGGTTTGGGGGTTCCTACAGGCAGTCGGCTCTGATATAAACTTGCAATTAATAATAACATGTAGTAACATCATATATCAACATCATACCCTGAGATCCTTCCCGACTCCTAACGAGAAAGCGATCACAAGTACTAATAACAGTTGTAGTGGGTATCCAGTTAAAGTAGTTGGAGGTTCGGATACAACTCCAAGCGAACTATTACCGTGGACACGGCTATTCGAATAGATTAACTTCCCTCCAGGGGTGCACAACATAGCCTGACAAGATCGATTAACTCTGGCCGGACACACCTTTCCGTGGTTTAGGCCTAGCCTCGGATGATTGACACGCTAAAGTCCTACCTAAGCTCTCCAGAGTGGTCATACACCGGTCTATATCCTATGGCTAGGGGATCTTCGGCCGATCACCCCACGCACACCTGCATGTTGCGAGCAGGCTCATGGACCAAGCCCATCTCTACCTGGATGGCTTGCCCGACCTTTGCTGCCTCTCTGAACTGTGACATCTAGGTAGCCTTCGATAAGAACTAATGACGTCGAGGGCCCCATAAACCATTGTCCCGCATGGCGGTTTGTGCGTATAGGCATGTGGCCAACTCGGATAACATACCCAGAACTCGGTAGCATATTAATGTTTAAGTAACCGGAACCACTCGCGGAAGGCTCTCAGCCAAGCCGACTTGAACCAGATCATAAGTAGTGAAATACTCGCGGGTGCTCTCTCGGCCGACCCTTCTTTAAGTAACATGTTTAGTGTTTATAAACCATCCGTGATCATTGCCCAAATGGGATCATGGCCCAATAATAAAGCATGGCAGACAGACATGGTGTAGGGCCACTGATGTGACATAACTATTTCTACACTAAGCATAATAAGATATGGTAATGTATCAACAACAGGTTACAAAGATTGGCTATGCATCGGAATATGAGCTACCGGAATAATAACAGTAGCAAAATCTAATGCAAGATGGAGAGAGAAGGAATGGGCGATATAGGAATGATCAAGGGGGTTTGCTTTCCTAGTTGCTCTGCTGAGGGGAACTGCTCGTCAGCGGTGTAGTCGTACTCCTGGACTACAATGGTCTTGGGGTCTACCGAAAAAGTAATGCGAGGCGGAAAATGATAAACAACGGGCAATCAAATGCAACACAATGCATGACATGGAATATTATGATGCTGGGGTGCTCTAATGCATTACTAAACATTTTAAAAGAAGTGGGAAATAGTTGGGATTATTTTCCAGCTCCCGGTATTATCTTCTGTGTTGATCCTGATGCAAAGTTCAGTGTTCTTTATGTTAGATGTGTTTGTCATCCATGTGGATGGCATATTCGGATTCGTTATATTTTTTTGATCATTTTTCATATATATATTATTTCAATCTGAGTTATGGTTTATTTTATATGAATTTCTAAAGTTTAATCAATATTCTGGAAATTTTGAATTAAATTAATTCAAAAATCAATTAACTATTAATTGCTAAGTGTACACACTGAAGTGTACCCAACAAAAGCACCAGAGGCTGACTGGTGGGCCAGGTCAATGCTGACTGGGCAGTCAATATTGACCAGGTCAATGGGTGAACAGTGCTAGGGGTCCCACATGTCAGTGTTTTAGTATTTTCTAAAATGAATTATTTGATTTAGTTATATAGGGCCTACATGTCATAGGAACATTTAATTAAAGGTTATTTAGGGGGGTGGGGCCCCTCTGTCATAGTCACAGGGTTAAGTTAGAGGGTTATTTAGCAGGGGTCCCACTAGTCAGTGTCACTAGCTAATTAAGTTAGCACTAACTAACTAACCTACTAACCTAAACCCTACAGTAACCGGCCGGTTTAAACCGGCCGCGCGCCTGCAGTGCGCGCACGGCGCGCCAAAGCACGGCCGAGGCACGACACGCACACGGGGGTGTAGGCAAGGACATGCCCGAGAATGCAGTGCATGCGCGAGGCTGGTCGCGCCCAGGGGAGCTCGTGGGCGAATCACAAGATGTCGCAGAGCATCGGGATGGGTCGGCCAGTGGCCATGGCGGGATGGCCTTGTCCACAGGCGGCCAGGCGAGCAGGAGGGCTAAAACGGCAAATTAAACGGGCCAAATGATGTGGCGGCTCACAGCGATGGCAGTGGCGAGGTCGAGGAAGACTATCAGGGCCACTTTCCAGAATGAAGTTTCTAGAAATGACCTCTCATGTCATCACCAGCCCCAAGATCATTTTTAACTGGTGGACATGTCCTTGATACTGATTTCCAGACATTTACAAGAATTGAATACAAGACCAAGATGGTCTAATGATTACAACAGAGAGTTCTAACAGTGGGTGGCGGAAGTGGTTCACGGATCTCCATCTCTGACGGGGTTCCATTCCCACAGGAATGGCTGAGCGGGATAACTCCTAGCTCATGTGGTCACTATTTCAGACTCCTAAGCTGGCATCTCTCCCTCGAAATCAGAACCCTCCATGCCTGACCAAGTTAATAGCCAGGGACAAGCCAGTGAGTACGTTGAATGTACTCGCAATACATCATGGACAAAAGATATAATAAAAGCAGGCATAGTGCATGCAATTATATGTACAAGCAGGTCTAACATTATCATAACAAGGCATGAGGTCAATCAAAATAAGTAATTAATTTAACGAAGTTACGTGGCAGGTTAATGAATAATTCATGATGGGTACTACTCCATTTCTTAATCTGAAGCGAGGTTTATTCTATGTTAACAACACAAAAAAATATTAAGTGATTTCAAACTTGCTACGGAAATCCAACTTCATCTCAATCGTGGATCCTGACAAGCAATTCAAACAAGATCAACTACTTCCTTCAAACATTCTTGTTATTAATCCGATATCAAAACATACATCAATCAATCCAAACATATAAATGAGAAGATAACAGTAAACAACCATATAAGAATATTATATCGGTATAGACAATAAGGATTAGTCAATAATATCAACAAGGTTTAAACAATCATTTTGTCACACAAAAATATAAAATCGGGTTTTAGGCGATAGGACCGTCCCGAAGGAACCCAAGAGAAAATATAAAATAATGCCACAGTTGGGTGTCTTCGCGATGCCACGCAAAGGGCTTTAATCCCAATAAACCAGGGCAGGATGGGTTCAAGGAGGTAGGACCGTCCCGGGAATCCTGAAAGAAAATAACATACAAGCCAGTTGGGTGTCTGTTGCGATGCCTCAAAAGGTCTTGAAAATAAATGCCACAGTCGGGTGTCTGAAGCGACGCCACATAAAGGGTTTCTAAAAAAAAGCCATAGTCGGGTGTCTGAAGTGACACCACATAAAGGACTTTGAAAATAAATAAAATAAATCATACAAGTATTGAGCAGAATATAATGAGTATCTAGGAGGTACAACCTTCCTAGGAAATACTCAACAATTCATATAAGAGGAAGGGGTTAGTCCATAACAGTTTCAATAATTATTCATGATAGCAGAATAACAATAGCACTGAGTAACACTTTATTTAGATTTTTCCTCCGAAGACCGACACTGAGACCGATAGTTGACCCTTCCCAACTGATGTCCTTGACCATGGACATGGCTATTCAAATAGGTTTAAAACTCTGCAGAGGTTGTACTCTTTACCCATATGTAAAGGATTTCTTTTGCCAACACCGGAGTGTTGATGAGAGATTTCCAATTATGATTTTTGGGTTGCAAACACACCTGACCAACCGATGCCAGTTTTAATTTTACCGAGCCAGGAATCACCCAAAGCATCGGGCAAGTATAAACATTGAGTGGGAGGGCCTCACTCAATGGCCTCCAATAGAATGAACATTCAGCTCCACCGGGCCATTCATGCTCCCAGACCAAGTGACAGGGTTTACCCAGGGGCTAGTGGTACCATTTCTGTTGGCCTCTCTGTGGGTGTGTGTAGGGGAGGGGTTAGCAACCTACTAAACCATACTCTCTACGGAGAGGCATGTGGAAGCACGAAAATAGTTAGAAAGTAACAGTAACAAGACTCGATCTATGTCAACTCTGGAGGTTTATATTTCCTGTAGTGAGTTAGCACAGTAATGGTTTTTTCAATATTCATATTTAATAGGGTCACAACCCGACATGTCTCAACATGCCAATCTCAATTCGTTCACGTCACGACGTGATCCTTGTTTCTCAGTCATTTTCACTTGTGACAGATTATTTCCTGTTCCTGCAGGTTAATCCTGTCAAGCATAGGCATGTATAGCACGATGCTATAATCACATCCACATATGTTTTCGGCTTGTTTGAGACCAATACAGTAAGCAAGCAACCACACTGACATGACTGACCATCACTTTGCAAACTCAATCAACATAATCGTAACCATGCCCGAAATTCTAGCTAAGCAATCAATAGTGCAATCATCATATGAGTGATTCAAGATGCCTGCCTTGAGCATTTAGAAGAGTTGGGTATCCTCCACATTTTTTGGAAAAATCATGTACCCTCCATTTCCCTATTTCCAATAATATGCAAAAACCACATAAATTTAAAACAATACAAAAAAGTATTTCATAAATTTTTGAAATAAATACTATAATAAACTAGAGAAATTGAAGAATTTCAAAAAAAAGAATCAATTAAAAAGGAGTTACAGTTTAAAAGTTCTTAATGTTTTAGTTTTAGGGTCCTGTCTATAAAAAAATTATTTATGTTTGGGTCCTCTGCGATTTTCCTAAGGAAATTACGAATGGTACTGTGCATGGAAAGTCGGAGGCGCATTCTAGAAAGTGCGCTTACCTGCATGGAATACGTAAACCAGGAAAGGCACCTTCGGGGAGAAATACAAAGAGGCCGACAGATGGGTCACGCCTGGTCCCACCTGTCGGGTTCAATGAAGCCGTCCCCTTCCTCCGACGCAGGACGACCGGGTCGACGCCGATGGCAATTACTGGTGGTTCCGACCATCATTTACCGCGTCGAGGACATGGACGTGCTCGGGATGATGATGCACTTCATATGGTGGACGGCACGGTCACCAGGGAGCCTTGGAGCTCTGGTAGCTTTGGACCCAATGGACGGCCGTAGCAATGAAAATTTGATCTCCGACCATGGAGTTTCTTGGATGAAATTGAAGTGCGGTATCGGTATATGGGATCTCAAGGGAGCCTTGAATGGAAAGATTTCAGGATTTGTGCTACTGGTTTGCTCGGTTTCTTTCGAGAAGTAGCGGCGGTGGATATCACCGAAGATGAGGAAGAAGACCTTCTCAGGATCAATTGATTGGATATGTGTGTTGGTGATGTGGATGCAAAGATGAGCTCGGGGTGGCCTTAAATAGTCATGGGCGAGGTGACCGATGATCTCGAATCACGGCGCCATGAAGATGGCCGATGGAATTAGGTAGCATTGGTTGGTGGGGACGATGGGCTTCATTGAAGCCACTGGAACCTTCCCAAGGTGTTAACTGAGCTAGGGATAAGGTCGACCCTCTTGTCGGTGGTGAAGCTTTTCGGGCGGCCACAGCGCATGTTTCTATTCCGATGACTCACAACCAGGGTCACCAGGCATTTGTGCGGTGCAAGGGCGACACGGAGAGGTGACTAGGGGCGAAGGAATCGCGGCGATTGGTCCAGTAGGTTGCTTGCTTGACGGTGGCCGAGGTTATCCAAAATCAACCGTGGCTTTGGTCGGCGGCCGGCGCATCTCTTGCCGCCCAAACTAAGTGGATGAGAAGCTAGTAGGAGGGCCAGGATGTAGCTAGGTAGGTTGGCTATTAATGCCAGGAGGATTGATGGCCAAGGCAGCTCGAGGTCTTCAGGTTTGTGCCATATTTGGGTCACGCGCAGAAGGTGTTCATTGAATTGCCACAGTGGCCAAATGAATTTATCTGAATTTAAATTTTGGTATGATGGTAAGTCACTCTGTAATAGATCTACAATGAATTTTGGGGATTTTTAGGAGCTAGAGAAAATATGGTTCCTTCACAAACCATAAAGTTGACCCAAAATTCAAATAATTGAATTTGAGAATTTTGAACTTGAGGTCAAGAGATTTTCGGTGAAATGGGTTTCGGGTACCGTCCTTAATCTATGGTTAAAATGATAGGATTTTGGGAGTTAAGGAGAATATAGTTCCTTCATAACCTTATGTCGAAGCCAAAATTCAAACAATTGAATTTAGAGGTTTTCTTGAATCATGATAATATATGAGTTGGATCTAGGAATGGATCTGTTCTTTGAATGAGATTTGGTGGAAGCAAGAATTGGAATTGACCAAGGAATGAGCTCGCTAAATTTTAAAGAAACATAAAAAAGGAATTCACATAGAAAGAATAATTTAAAAGAACTAGTATTTAGAAACCGATCCAAAAAGAGAAACTAGAACCTAAAATATTCTTTTCCAAGTTAATTCCCATTTGAAGGATTTTGATTTAAATGTAGAGATGAGCTCGCTAAATTTTAAAGAAACATAAAAAAGGAATTCACTTAGAAAGATTAATTTAAAAGAACTAGTATTTAGAAACCGATCCAAAAAGAGAAACTAGAACCTAAAAGATTCTTTTCCAAGTTAATTCCCATTTGAAGGATTTTGATTTAAATGTAGAGCATAAAAGACTGCTAGAAAATAATTTTCTTTTGAAAGGAAAGGAAAATAAATGAAGACCCAAAATGTTGGGGTTATTTTATTATGAAAATATTTCCTACCAAAATTTAAGAAGTAATAAAAGAATTTAAGCAAAATTATTTAGGTCATCTTTGTTTTCCCAAAATTTCTATAAGAAGAGAAGGAATTTGGACAGAAAGAAAGTTTGAAAAGGCCTAGAAATGGGTAAAGCATTCAAATAATTCCTTAGTATTATTTATGTCAAATATTCTTTTGCAAAATCTTAGATCAAAAATTTGGGTTGTTACAAAGACGCGGATGGCCGGAGCAGTGGAGATCAACGAGGAGCAAAGGCGGATCCAGTCGGG
>CBMN010035516.1:0-14763 GCA_000582825.1 Hordeum pubiflorum | reverse complement strand
GGGTAATATTTTGCAACTTTGGGGCAATTTTTATGACGTGCCGCAAGAAGCAATAGCCTCTTTATTATTAGGTATAGATATAGTCATGGGCAGTTTTGGGCCCCAGGCAGCCCAGGCAATGGCATGGGGGCGTTGGAAAAATTATCGGCCTATATTTAAAAATAAACTTCGGCCCAGGGCACAGCCCTGTCCCAACCCAGGCAGCCCAGGATGACAGACTTGCCCGGCACTACAGCACACGAACACGCGGGTGCTCTCTTCCCCCGAAACATTGGATGCACATGAATCGTAAGCCGCCATCTCGCCGCTCGCCCCATATCGCGCGGACCTTTAAAGTGAGTATATGGCCGCGGAAAACGTGTTTTCAGGGTTGGCGCGGGCTGCAGCCGAATGGTAAAACAGAATATGAATATTATGTTTTACCGTTCGGTCACGGCCCGCGCTAGCCCTCAAACCAAAAAAACAAATTAGACAATTTGACCACAATTCCGATAAATAGCTACAAATTCGAACAATCAAATATTTAAGTTGCGCGGAAATTAAACATAGTTTTCATCCATGACCCAAAATAACCTCATGCAAAAGCCATCACCATCTACATGACCATCATCATTATCACTCTCCACCACCGCCTCCATGACCATCAGCATCATCACTCTCCACCACCGCCACCGAAGTCACCACCCGTCACCGCTTGCTTACTTCTGTCAAATATCTCCCTCCTTGCAATATCATGCCATTCTTTGGTGATGTCGTCCATGTCATTGCGGTTCATCATCATGATCTTGTTCTCCTCTTGAAGAAGCTTGGCCAAGTCCTTGTTCTCCTCGGCAAGGGCTCTTCTCTCCTGAATGGCGGTCTTGTGCAACCCCTCTTCCTTGAGTAATCGCCACTTTTCTTGCTTCTCTTGCGCCTTCTTGTTGGACAACTCCTTATTTGCCTCCAATGTATTGGCCACCATCAACTCATTTGATTGCACCATGGCANNNNTCTTGTCCCGCAAGCTTGATGCCTTCGCTTCCCTTTTGATCTTGTCCTTGGCTTTCTTGTTTCTATCGGGCTTGTTCTTGTTTCTTGGGTCATCTTCATCATCATCATCCATCTTGGTGAGTGAACCCCTCTTTGGTGGGGATTCTTTGTCAATCAACTCACACTTCTGGCTATTTTGAAGCAATTTCCAACAATGCTCCAGTGTAAATGACTTGCCATTGGAAGCTTCCATGTCCTTGTACCTTTCTTGCGCAATGTTGTCCTACAAGACGAAAACAATGTCAAAGTATGTCATAGGCAACCACTCCAACGGCTACAAATCATTTGCACTACTTGGGACTTGAAAACAAATTCACATAATCGGCTTCAACGATACCACTTGGAGGTGCATTGCGGACTTGCTCCAAGCAACCACTCCAACGGCTACAAATCGGCTTGATCACATCCCGACGAACTTGGAGTGACCGATAGGTGCGGGGCGTCCTTGAGGGATGTTTTGCCATCATTCGGAAGAAATGGTCCTCTATCCTTTGCCAAATAACGCTTGGCGGTTTAGTCAGTGTCGGTGCACGCATCAAGAGACACAACTTCCCAAGCCTTGATCAAGACTCGCTCTTCCAATTGCGTGTAGTTCTTCGATCTCGGGCACACGTTTGCTTGCGCTTGGTCGACCCCCCTCCAATCTCATCCACCTCATCTTTTTCCTCACCGTGACCGTGTAGACCACCATCCATCTCATTGTAGCCGTAATCATCGATCAGTGTTTGATCAATGTTGACGGCGTTGTCGTCCAACATGTGCACAAACTCGGCAGTCGCATCATGCAAATCGGCGCTACAATTTCGCTCCACAAGTCACTTACAAATCGCAATGGCGAAAAATAAAAACAACTACAAGAAAATCAAAGATTCATACCTTGCGCCCATTCCGTCGAACACCTCGGGGGCGGCGACAACAGCGTCGTCCGCGGGCATCCTCGGGGGAGTTCTTGGGGCGGCGATCGGAGGAGGTGGTGGCGCGGTGCTCACATGACCTTTTGTGGCCACCTTCTTGAGTTTCACCCCCGCCACCTTGCGCATCTTCACCGACGGGTGAGGACGGCATGCACCGGATTTGCAGCGGCGGCGGCGGCTGCGGGAGCTCCGCTTTGGACGATGATGTTGCCCTAACGTTTGCGGGGATGGACGGTGGAGGCTTGAACGGCGACGGGCGCGGCATGGCCGGCAACGATATCTGCTTGAGGGGTTGGCTCGTCCATGACTTCCACGGCGCCGGGCACCGGCTGGGAGGCATCTATGGTGACGTTACGGAGCCGGGGATGGTGGTCCGGAGCGGCCGAAGGAAGAACAATGGATAGAAGGGAGAGCGGGAACTGCCGCGCGGGAATGTCCCTCCCGCCAAATCTCGCTAGCGATAGGGGTCACCCTCGGGTGGCCTCCTGCCCCGTGTTTCTAAGGGGTGGGGGGAAGAATTTGCCGCACCCCGCAAATTTTTTTAAGAGCCGCGGTCCGATACGGTTTCTGTTCGAGCCTTTTTTTCGCGCAAAAATGTAAACCGGCGGTTATTTTGCGGGTCGGCGCGATATAAGGGGTCTACTAGAGATACTCTAAGTTCTTCCAAAGAATTGTGTTTGAAAGAGTACGTATTCTTAAACAGAGAACGCATTTGTGTATTTTGCCCACTTTTTTTTTTGATGGAAAGGCCTTAATGGCTAGCTTTATTAAATTTAAATAATGCTTACATCGTCTGCTAAAAATTTAGCAATATGTATTTTGCCCACTTGCATGTGGGCGTGGGGCCTCACATCGGTTGAAGTGGCCTTTGGGTCCAAATGAGTATCCAGAGTAATCACGAGGGTGTTTTGACGAAACGCCATCGGCCATTTCCTCGCTCGATCTGGGCCGCAGAAGCTCTGATCAAACGGCCGAACACTTCAGGGAGAGCGAGGGGAAGTAGATCGTCGCCGCCGCAGGCCCGCGGCCGTACCGCATCGCAGTCGCCGCCGCCGCCGCCGCGTCGTGCCAGCTTTGAGCGAGACGAACCGATGGCGGGCACCGCAGCCGTGTACCGGAGGGTCATGAAGGCAGTGCAGAAGCACGTCGGCGGGGGCGCCGATAAGAAGCACTTCCGCGAGTTCGTGGCCGCCGAGTTCCGCAACCCGGCCGGCACGGAGGCCGACGCCAGAGCGAGGCTGCGGCTCGCCGGGGACTACGCCTACCATCTCACCAGCATCCAACACCAGAAGGTAGGACCATTTGTTTTTCTGTTGGTATACTTCCGGTTAGAAAGGTGGGCTTTACTTGTGTTCGATGAAATGCTAGAGAAGACGGTAGTTCGTGAGAGTTTTTCTTTTGGATTTGCATTTAGCTGAGCGACCTGTTTTTCTGTACTTTTCATATGTGCTAATTGTTTTGTCCTTGCATTGGATGTTAAAGGTTGAATGGTCATGCAACGAAAATAAATTGGGTCCGGAGTGTATTATAATAGACAACAGAGCTTACACTCGCTTAGATCACCATTTTAGAGCGATATTGCTCTGGTAATCTCGTTTGAATGGTGATATATCTAACTAATAGAATTTGCGCTATAAATGAATGACACTATATAGTACCAGAATGTACTCGCTTTATTGCTGATTTCCATAACACGACCTATTTTAGATTATCAAGTCATTCACATGATCACATCCTTGTAATAGTGGACATGCATAGTACCCTCGGCTTTTCATGCACTGTGTATTCCACTAACTGCAAAATATGCTTGATTGTCCAGGAACTGCTATTCTCATACAATATAGCTGTGGATCGATCTGATGAGATGAAGAAGATATTGAACAAATCTGCTGCCAGTGTAGGCCTTCAGCTTCCAGATGTCTACCAGCCTTGAGAGCTTGGGCGACCCGTGGTACTGCTTTTGGGCAACTTTGCTTGAGTTACAAATTTCCAGTTGTTCTGGAGTTTAGCGTGCTACCTGTAAGAAGCTGTACTCTCCCAATAATGAGCAGTGGCATTGATTCTGTTGATGCTTTGTACTACCTTGTCTGCATTCCTCTTGAAGTTAAGTTGTGTGCATCCATCATGTTCGTCTTGTAATTTTGCACAAATCTGAATTGTTTTATGGTAATTGGTAGGTTGCTCCTTTCTGCTTACCCTTAAATTTTATACCCACTCCGTTCCTAAATATAAGCCTTTTTGGAGATTCCAATATGGACTACATACGGAGCAANNNNAGTGAATCTACACTCTAAAATGCGTCTATATACATCTGTATGTAAGTCCGTATTGAAATCTCTAAAAAGNNNTATATTTAGAAACAGAGGGAGTACTCCAGTATATCATCTATTCTTACATGCTTCATTACTAAGTCAGGAATAAATTCATCAATAGAAGTATTCAAACTCTTCTCTTGCTATGTCAACTTTTGTCATGCAAGGTCAACATGCCCTAGAATTAGGAACATCTAATGTAAAAATGTACAAACAATGCTGATAATACTTCGGTTCATTACACTCCTTAAATCATTTGCTGACGTAATTGAATAGTCCTGCACTTGCCTTCTCTATATATTGTAAAGAATGATGCCAACTCACAGTGGCCATATCTATAGACAAATTCCCAAACATATATGAGCGATACTTATCAGCTCATGTCTTTCAAGGACTGTGCGTGACTTCTATCTGGAGCGTTACTTTCTTTAGCATCTTCCTGAACTATTTCATCCTCAGACATCGTGTTAGCTTCTGTAGATGTCCGTGCGGAACTTGTATTTGAATTACTAATTTCCTTAGCATCGTCCTCACTTGTTTCTTCCTTACATGCTGTGGTAGCTGCTGCAGATGTTCCAACATCTTCCCTTCCTTTTTGTGCCCAAGCTGGAGCAAAAGCCACTGTTTTGTTGCCATTGTTCCTGTTCTTGTCATACAAACCGTCTTCAAAGGAACCATAGTCTATATTCTGCAATACTGTTGGAATCTGTACCCCCCCTACGAGTACTTCTTTCTCTCGCATATCTGTATCAATCTTTTCCCTTGTGCCGGTCACATCCAACCCAATATATGGAGTGTAGAACCCAGCTTCCAGTGCACCCTCACCTACATGTGAACGAAAGTCATTCAATGGAGGAGGGATCTTGGTGAAGAACACTTCGGCGAAGTTTTTCATAATGCTCTTTCGGTAAGGGTTATCCTTCTTGTCATAATTGTATCTGAAATTCTCGTATGTTGTCTGCAGAATTTGTAGTTGATATCAGTAAAATTATGCAAGGATATTAACATAAAATACAACAATAATATGCATTGCAATTAACTCCTATACCACTAGACATCGCAAACACACGTCATTATATGGTGGGTCTTTAGCTAACATTTTCAATAAGGCTCTGCCCCACTTTTTCACCAGGGCAGGGAACTCGCATTTTCACGCTGTTTCTACTTAATCGACCAAGGCAGGGAACTCACATTTTCCTGTCCCTCCATCATGGTATATGGAACAGCTACTTCAGGAGATTAGACCTATGAGTATTGTATTGTGTACTCAAGTGCATTACTTCAGTTACAGTTAAAAGGACTAGAAACTACAACAATTATCTAAAATTGCAGCAAAAGGAAGCAAATGTTACCTGATTAGTACTGATCAGATAGAGATGCAATACTGTTAGGCCACCGACGAACCATACAACAATTGAAGTATAGATGATTAGCACAAAAGAGTAGATTTCCTTGCGCAAGGCCTTCCAGATAGAGCCGCCATTGTCTTGCATTTCGCAGTGGACATTCAACCATGAAAAGATTAAGACGGATATGCACAGGAATGTTGATGTGGCTATGAACAGAAAAAAGTAGCGGTAGTTCCTCTGCAAGGCAAATAAAAAACGTTGTGATTATTGATGGGTCAACTGCTTTTGAGGCCTCAAAAGTCAACTAGTGGGAGATAGGTTAGGTATAGTTCAGGACTTAATTCAGAAATCCGTTTCCTTGCTCGTAACCTTACCTGCAAATCTAGTCAGATAATGGAATACACTATCAACTTGCTGCCACTACCTGTATGTTCTCATTCAACTTAATTGGTTAAGAGTTTCTCAAAAAAAAAAAACTTAATTGGTTAAGAAAAGTTTTGTACTCCTGCAAGCTACATAGCTTTAGATACACCTTAACTTTACACTGAAAGAAAACCAAGAGGTGATTAAAGGGAGTTAGGCTAGGTCTGGACTTTTACTTGGAAAGAATGTTTGACCTTTTCTCTTCCTGGCTCTTACTGAAGATAAATTTCAATCAAGAAGGATTAGTTCTTTTTTTGGTCTGCTAGATGCTCATTATATTGATATTCTATTATGACTAATGGTAGGGAATAAGCAATAGCCGTGTGTACTTACGAGTCCAATGCACTGGCCAACCCATGGGCAGTGGTGATCAAACTTCTGGACGCAGTTGTTGCAGATGGAGCAGTGCGAGGATCGTGGCGGGCGGTACCTGAGGCAGGTCTCGCAAAACTTGAGCTTCACCGTGAAGCCATTCACGTTGACATCCTTGGTCCGGCGAAACCTCATCCGTGGGGTGCCCCCGACGCTCCACTCCATCGATGGCGTGGCGGGGAGGTTCCGTTCATCAGCTTCAGGCGGCGGGGCTCTTGTGTTCCGTGGCACTATTCCTGGGTCCCTGGCCGATGTCATGAACAGGAAGAACAGGTCCTGCAATTTTTTGGTGAACACCACAAGGGTTGTTCAGTGCTGCACCTGGTATGCATACTGGCAACTGGAAGCATAAGTTTGAAACGCCTGCACTGTTGGTTTCAGTCTCAGGTCTGAAGGCTGGAATTGGTGTTGACTCCAGCCATTGTGATTATTGTGAGCATGATGCTAAAACTGATGAAGGTATGCAGACAGCAAGATGAAGACTAACCACTAGTGTTATGATGATAACAATCAGTATCGCAGCCCGGTGCATGCGTGGTTGCCCGTTGGAGCGGAAGAACTTGGACTGCATCTGGTAGCAGAAGACGATGGCTGGGCCGGCGACGAGGAACGTTGACAGCAGCAGGGAGGCCGCGTCCGGCCCGAGTATAAGCCGTCCACCGCACAGGAATACCTGCAGAGAAGCGAAGAATGATCTGTGGTGAGTACACTCTGCTCTCTCACACAGGCACAGGTAAAACACCTGCAGCTTTCAAGAATCCCTGATTTTAGCTAAAAGGCTATCTACAGTTGCACAGCTGCCATGGCGCACCGAAGCTCTTCTGAGTTCTGACCACGGCACAGGGAAGAAGGCGAATATGGGAGTCGAGTAAGCATGTAAGTACGTACGTTGTTCCCTTTCCAGGCCTGGTAGAGCCGCTTGGGCTGCGACGGCGACGGCTCAGCCTCCGACGACACCATCATCTTGCCCCTCCTCTCGCTGCTGCTTCAGCCTTCAAGCATGGGGAAGACTGATTTTTTGTGCGTCTGCCTGGCTCTAGTCGACGAGACGGGCCGATGGTGCCGAGCGAGGCGGCGGCGACGGGGACGATGGCGATGACATTGAGGCCGCCGGCGTTGGGATGGTCGCACACCCGCTGCTACGCTGGACTACTTTGCTCTTGTTTAAGGCGTGGTTGCAGGCAGGACAAAGTTTGGACTTGGGAGCATGAGAGGGAAAGCGAGGGGGAAGTTTGTTTGTTTGCTCGTCCGGTTGGTTAGGCGCGGACAAAGGACAGGGCGGCGATCCCAATCGGCCTTGATGTGCACTTGTCCTTTTCTCGTTTTCACACGCACTTCGTGAGATTATGGTCGCCAAGCCACGCAACGGCTAGGATGAACGGTAGTATATGCCCGGAGATTATTGTTCAGCATCACACAGCCTATACACATTAAGCCGATCCATTGGGCCCGCGTGCTGGATTCTAGAAACATCATGGACGCGTATGGACATTTTTGTGAAATAAGCAGCGTTGTTGTGAAATAAGCACAAACGTAGTCAATTGTTTACGTTTTTAGTTAGTACTACCTCCGTCCTGGTTTATAAGTCTCCTTTGTATTTTGTGTCAAATTTTGACTAGAGATTTAACTAACAAAATGTTAACGCATGTCATTAAAAATTATATTGTTGGATTCGTATTTGAACATAGTTACCAATTATATTATTTTCTATGACATGCATTAACATTTTGTTAGTTAAATTTAAGGTCAAAATTTGGCATAGAATACAAATGGGACTAATAAATTAGGACGGAGGTAGTAGTTCCTTTCCATTTCCTTCTTTTTAGAGGATTTCTATTTGATTCGTGGAATACTAAAGACCGAGGAATAAAAAAAATTCGGAATAGGAAGTTCTATTGAATAGAAGTAGTTTGACTGCATCACTAGAGAAATTACAAATTTCCCTTCGAAGCTGGAATATGCACCATCTAAAGAACTGAAGGTCTTTCTGTCCTTAATCCCGGTTGTCGAGGGAACGAGCCTGGCAATGAATACCAGGGGTATGACTGTCGAGGGAACGAGCCTGACAATGAATACTAGAGGTACGAATGAGGGCGGAGCTTAGCTACGACATAAGTGTCTTACTCGGATTTAGCGAGTTCGGGCCCCTCTCGGAGAGGTAACGACCCTACGTCTCGTATCCGGAGCCTTTGTGTTTTCTCTGGGGGGGCCTAATTACAGAGGGTGCCGAACCCTTGTCACAGAGCTTGGGGGTGGCTTATATAGAGTTCGTCAAGACCCGTCGTGCGTCATTACAAGGGCAATTAATGCGAGTAACTATGGTCGTTACTAGAAACTGCAGTCCTAACTACGGCTGTTATTGGTAACGCTAGATATGACTGCACTTTATGCGTGGTGTTAAGTCCCTCAGCCGTTGCAGCTCCCACGTCTCCCATGCCTCCTCTCTGTCCGAGTGCTGGTGTCTGGTCGACTAGCGGGGTGACGTCTGAGTGACTTGGTAGATCTAAGTGGATCCGGTGTATGCATCTGAATGCATCCACAATCCTGAGACTTTAATGGCCATGAGGGCCCCAGGTGGGTCCTGAATGTCTGGTCCATGGCCCTACCACCAGTATGTGACCCCATCATTAGCCCCCGGTTGAGGTTTGGTTGGACGAGTGAACGTCACTTTGGAGTGTCCTTGGCGCCTCGGGAGTGCTCAGAACGTAGCTCAGGGCTTCCTTCACTCGGTTCCAGGATGAAACATAACGGATTCAGAACTGAAGATTTTTGAATGATCGGATCAGGTTGACTGCAACGTGCAATCTGATGGCACTCGGTTGTCTCTCGGGAGAGATAGCCTAGTGGCCCGCGTGTGAGCGCACCAGGAATTCCGAGTGATCGCAGAGGAGTGAGGACTAATCCTCTCTGGTTCCGGGGGAACTCCTTTGATCATGTTTGTATGCGTCCGAGTGGACGGGGACCCGCAGGGGTATTCGGTGGACCGAAATGCGTTGTTTTGGGCAAGTGGACGTAGAAACCACTCGGGCCAATTCGCAGCAAAATCTCCGCGGGTTTGAAACATGGGCGACGCGCGTGCGGAAGCGGTTGCGTCGCGGTAGTGGGGAAAGTGGGCGCCGTGCCTTGATTTCCGCGTCGGGGATTTCGCCACGCGCCCTGACCGCGCTGTCCGCGGGATCTCGCAGATCTCGTCATGTTCGCTGATTGACGGCTGAGGATCTGTTGGTCTGAAGTATAAGTTGTGCTCGGCGGAGAGGGAGAGGGAGAGAGAGAGATATCTCATTTCCCCCTTTATCCCTTCCCCTGCTACTCCGTCGAGTTCCGCCACCTTCTTTCACCTGTGACTCGCCCCTCAGTGTCAATCCGACCAGAGAAGATGACGAGGGGCTCGACAGCGAAGACTGAGCGGGCGAAAAAGGGGTCGCGAGGGTCTTCGTCGAGTGCGGGCGCTCCGTCGGGCCGGATCCAGGGCGATTGGATCACGTTACGGGTCTCGGAAGGCCGCCTGCTGGAGCTGGAAAGCCAGGGTCTTCTGGCCGCCGGGAGCTGGCGGTTGCGGGAGGCGGGAGAGCTCGAGCTGTCGCCGCTGGGGACGAGCGAGTCCTCCTCGTGACTCACGTCGAGAGAGGTTTTTCTCTGCCCCTGCATCCCTTCTTCCGCGCTTTCCTCGACCACTTCGCAACCCAACTCCACCATCTTCCCCCAATGCCGTCTCCTACATAGCTGCTTTCGTTTCCCTCCGCAAGAACTTCATAGGACGCCCTCCCCATTGGGGACTCTTTAAACACCTTTTCACTTGTCGCGCGATGACCGTGAAGAAGTCCTCTTCGAAAGGAGAGAAGACCCATGTGAACCAGCTATGCGGCGGCTTAGGGATACAACGTAGCGCGATGACTCGGTGAAGGGTTGGCAGGACACTTGGTTTTATTGCAAGGATGTCTCTGTCGCCGGCGGTCAGTCGAGCCTTCCACCGTACTCGGCAAAACGGGTGCAGTCTCTTCCGTCCCTGACCGTGTCCAAGGAGGAGAAGATATACGTGGAGATCTTGGTGATGGTCGTTGTGACCATAGTGAGGAAAGGCCTCAACGGGATGGATCTGCTGGAGGTTTTCCTTCAGCGGAGGATCCAGCCCCTACAGGCAAGCGTCCACCCCATGTGGAAGTATGAGGGGCCGAGTGACCCCATGCGGGTTCACCCGGAGGAGCTCGACACCAAGGCGCAGGAGGCGAAGCTCATGGCCATCACCTCAATGCGTGACAACCCCCGGGGTACCAGGGTGATAACTTCTTTCGATAAGGAGAAACCCGTCGATTGAGGTAATCTTGAGTTTTGTTGGTCCGAGTGATTTTGACATCTTTACTTGACTGTTTTCTTGACTCATTTGCTTTTTTCCCACTCTGCAGAGTTTCACGGAGGTGGTAAGCGTGGTGCCGGTCGTTAACCGCGCACTCGTGGATGTGGCAGGTGACACCGAGTGCCAGGAGGACACGGGAGGCGAGGACGACGATGATGAAGATGAGGACGGCGAATCAGAGGAGAACGACGACGACCAGAGGACGGAGAGGAGGCGGAGTCCTCCCCGTCAGAGAACGTTCCGACTGAGGGCCGCTCTAAGTCGCACCACGATCCAGTGGCGCGCGTCAACGGTGCCAAGGGGCCGAGTGGCCCTAGGACGATTGCGTCGGGTCTTCCGACCCGCAGCTCGAAGCACGGGCGAGGTGAGCCCGTAGGGTTGCCCGAGAGGGCGGCCAAACAACCCAGGATACCAGCGGCCAAGCCTCGGAAGGCGGCCCTGTCGCGGATCAAGGTGGACGTGCCTGTAGCGTCAGCGTAAGCGTCTTGGTCATTTGCTCTTTTCTTCTCGAGTGTTGTTTTTGATCAATGTCCGGATGACTCCTTTCCAAATGACTTTTTTGTTGCAGTGCTGACACTTCGACCGCCTCGCTCGACCCGAAGGCCGCGGAGAAGGGCCAAACAGAAACGAATGCCGCGTCTTCCAAAGGTAATCTTCGAATTTGACTTGGTTTCATTAGATTGACATGTCCTTCCAAACTTTCGACGCCCGAGTGACATGTTCCTTCAATTCTCTGACCTCGAACGTTCGCAGGGCCGCGTGAGGTGATTGAGCTCGACGGGGACGACGAGATCGACCCGTTGAACCCTCCGGTCGACACGGATGTCGTGATGCAGGATGTTCCTTCCTCCCAAGTGACCAGGGTTAGTCCGACCAAGGCTCTCACCAAGACTGGCGGTCAGAGCGCTACTCCAAGGGCTGCAACTGCACTCGGTGCCTCAACGCCAGCTTCCTCACCGGTTCCAGCCGCAGTCAACCTCTTCACGCTGCACCACATCCCTGAGGACCAAGTGGGCGCGGGCAAGGAGGCCATGATCCAGGTGGAGTTGATGAACAACCGGCTGAAGGAGGCGTACGATGCCAGCGAGGCTTTGAAGAAGAACGTCCGAGTAAGTACCCTCGTAAGTACCAACTTTAGTAGGGAGTATTGACTTGCGTGTAGTTTGTTTTTATTTTTCTTCTCGAGTGGGTTTGCACGGGGCACACCCACTGGGTGTTTTCCCGGTTCCAGTGGGGGCACGCTGAGTGCACCCATTGGGTGTNNTCCCCGAGACTGCCGTCGACTGAAGTAGTCGGCGATAGTCTTAGTTTCTTTATATGTTGTTGCGTCTTCAGTGTAGTTGTACACCTTGCTGAGCTTGTAGAAGCAGCGCATAGCCAGCTTGTGGAAATAGTGCATGCCCACTTCGTGGGGATAGCCGACTGAGCGCTTGTGGAAGTAGAGCATACCCACCTCATTGGAGTAGCCGATTGAGCTTGTTTTACCATCTTATTTAAGCGTGGAATTATTGCATACCAAATTGAAACTTCGTCATCTACTTCGTTCCATCGCTCCTGATATGTGTTTTGTGTCTCAGCTCAAGAGACGTTCTTACGTCTCACTCTATGGGTTGATCGTGAGTTGCTCGATCTTCATGAAGATCGATTCTTGTAGAGTTTCTTCTTCCTCTTGTTGTCATGTAGTACGAAGATCTCGAAAGCAAAGATGTCAAGATCAACATGATAGAATGAATCAACATCTTTAAGAAGGGTAATTGGATCATAAATACTATGATAGCTAGTGTCCCCTCTGCCCTCTTACCCTACGCCTGAATCTCNGGACGAGATTCTTGTTTAGTGGGGATGAGTTGTCATAGCCCTAGCTTTAGATTTGTTTGTCATTGCATTTCATGCATGCATTTTTAAATTCAATTGAAATTGAGTTGAGGAAACTTGCTAGCCCCAGAAATTATTTTGTCAAAATGATCAACATAAAAATTGCCTCAAAAAGTCCATGAAAATGTTCCTAATATTCTGTGAAAATATTGGCAAGAGCTAAGATACAAACCTATATTTTTGGAGCCACAGGAATGTTTATCTTGGGCATTTTCTTTAATCCAATAATTATTTGCATTGGATTTATATTTGTTATATATACATATTAAATATAGGTCAAATAGTTCTGAAACTTTTTGTCGGGCTTTGGTTTATTCCATTTAGCTCACCTGCAAAATTTCAGAATTTTATAAAATGATTTGATAGGCAAACCAAATCAAACAAACTTCAGAAAATAAAACAGATGCAATAAAAGAAAAACAGAGAGAGGAGTACTTACCTGGCCCAACACTGGCAGCCATCTGGCCCAACCGCCAGTCATCGTCTTCCTCTCGCTAGAAGGACGCGTGCACGTGGTCGCCGCGTGTGGGCATGCGCCTGAGCCAACTCCTGCTTACCGCCGTTGCTCCAAGTAGGATAAGAACGCCACACACACGCCCGTGCACGTCTAGCTCTCTCCCCATCCCCATCCTCCCCCCCTCTCTCTCTCTTGCTTGCACCAAGCGCGACCGTCGCCGCCGCTTGCTGCCACCGCGCCCACCTCCCGTTCCTCGCCTCCCTGTCGTGTCCAGATGCTTTGCAGTGACATCACCTTCGTCCCCGATGAGCCATGTGACGCCGGACGGGCTGCTTCCCCGCCATCGCCATCATCTTCAAGCTCCGGCACCCGACGCTGTCTCCGCTCGATTCGTCGCCTATCGGTCGTCCCCGTGCTTGCTGAGCTGCTCCCATAACCGCTGTGAGGACGCCTTCCTTTCCCTCTTGCTTCCATCGCCGTTCGTGTACCATAGCCACCGTCCCCGCGAGCTCCGAGCTCCGGCCGCCACCATGACCGGTGAGCTCCGTGCTCCTAACCTCCTCCGCTTGCACTCGTTGCTCCGGAGTGCTCCCGGTGACCCTAGGAGTGTGTAGGACCCTTCTTCTGGGCCCCCCTTGCCTCGCAGCCTAGCTATGCCAAGCATGTGGCTCTGACCGCTGCTGGCCTCGTCGTCGGGCACGACTCCGGCGACCCCAGCGTCTCCCGCGACTTCCCCTAGATTTGCCCGAGTGCGGGCAACACATTGGTGCCCTCCTCCCCCGTCCCCGTGGCCTCTAGACCGGACACCGTCGTGCCCCGTGGTCCACGGCGATGGTCTCGCCGGCCTGTGCCACCGTCATGTGGGTCCGGTCGGTCAGGCCATTAGCTTAGGGCTAATCATCGTTTATTTTAACCACCCTAACACTGACACATGGACCCCACCTCACTAATTAACCATTGTTTAATTTAGTTTAAGTTAAGTTAAACCAGTTTAGTCACTGAGTGTATGACACGCGGGTCCCACCGGTCAGGTTTGACCTGGACCTGGCGCCGTTGACTTGCTGATGCAAGCATGACACAGTAATCCATTTTTGGTTTAAAATAAATCAAAATGATTTATTTAATTCAAAAAATAACCTAAACTTCTAAAATTCATAGAAAATAATCTATAACTCAGATGAGAATAATTTATGTATGAAAAATGATTAGAAAATCCAAAGAATCTGCTTATGGCATTTTCATGCATGATAGAACTACTTATGTCCTCTGTTGAGGACAAATCATATAAATGACATCTAAATAATCACATATGGAGTTTGAATTTAAACCTTTGGTTCAACCCAACTTCATTTAATTTGGTTGCTAGATGCATTAGCTCAAACAACAACATGTTGGCATGTCAAGATCATGCATCATAGTGTTGCATTTCCGTGAATTAAATGCGTCACCTTTCTTGTTTGCCGGTGTTGTTCCCTTTCGGTAGACATTGCTCCGATGTTAAGATCGATGTCACCGATGAAGACTCACAATTATCTCCAGAAGTGCCAGGCAAGCAACCCCCCTTGAGCATACTGATACAATCCCACGCTCTCGCTCTTGCTCTCTTTTACTGCATTAGGACACCAACGATTCAACTGTTACATGTTCCGGTAGGTGAACCCATTCCTCTGCATGACCT
>CBMN010035514.1:0-13442 GCA_000582825.1 Hordeum pubiflorum | reverse complement strand
TTTAGCCCACGCCGGCACTATTTGAAAATATTAGTGTTGGCGTTGGCGATAAATGGCGCGCCACGAACAAGAGTTGTGGCTAGCCATTTCTCCACTGGTGTGGCCCTCTTACCCGGGCAGTGAACGAGGGCTTCGAGGTTATCAGGAAGCCCAAGACTGGGCGTGTGTTGGGCGCAGGAAGGATGTTGTGGGACAAGGCATATCCCCAAACCAAAGAACTTAAAAACTTCAGAAGGAAAAACATGATTGATGAAAAGATCAAAGCCAAAGTTCAAGCATGAATAGGAACCGTGTTAAATGCCGTAGTAGATGCAACATTTCCAAAGAAGTTAGCCGAATTGTTTTCGCAAGGCCCGTCGAGTCCTACTGAGCAACATGTGTCTAGTGGCACCCAGCAGTCACGATCATCACACTTTATTTCATGCTAGCTGCAAGCCAAAGTGGACAACATGATGACAAGGGTTGCCAACGGGCAAATCATCCCGTTTACCGATGGTACTAGAATGATGCACGGGGTCGTCCTGCCACTGGACATGACGAGGGTGCTGGTGTAGGAGCTAATGACGAGCTTTGAATCATGGTTGTTGCCTCACCCCCTTGAAGAACCGTCACTACAGGACAAGTGACCTAGGGCCACCTGCTTAAGTGGCCACTGAGTGATATATAGGGAATTCCCCATAGATTCTCTACTATTGACATTGATCCCAGCTTCGCAAACTTTGCCCCCCCCCCCTAAACCTTGCCACCACCACAGACATAGTCCAAGATATCCTGCCATCAGCGGAGAAGGATCTACGTGCCAATTGCGGACCATCCGCGTACAAACCACATGTGCCCATTGTTCGTCCCGAAGGGTGGAAATGGAATACATATAAGCCCGGTCAACTGTTGCTATCAAACTCTAAGTTGAGGACCCTTTCTATCGAACTTATTGTTCTACACGACGATGCGGCATATAAATCAAAATAAGGTCAACATGGTTACACAACCAAGGGTATATAAGGCTATAATTTCGTCCAGGAGTTTCCGGCCGATAAAATTGATCTGCCCTTTACTGAGGTGATCCATGCAAATATCTTCTGCGTCAACGCAGTTTCCCGGAGTTAATGAGGCTTTGGGCACTTCATTGAGCTTCAGATCCCCAAGTCTGGCATAGTAATGTGGCCTTCCGTATATTGCTGATGCATGGCTTGGATTATTTATTTGATTCAAAGAGAGAACCTCAAAAGAATTGGACAACTTTGAAGGATGTTCTAAATTATGCTCTGTGCAAGTGTAAGAACTACAAAATGGCGTTAACACGACATTCAGAATTCAAGTTCATCACTAGCGCTTGTTGCTACCAAAAACCAGATGTCAAAACCTCCAAAGGTCTGGATACTTTGTCATGGCTATCATGGACGACTTTATGAAGAAAATACAAAAATTAAGAAATCATAGCCAGATCATCAAGTGGTCTGAGGAGAAGGAGAGGGGCATGGACATGGGTAATTATTAAGAGACATGAGCGCCTCCAAAATGTGTTGGCCAGAATCATCAATAAGGAGGTTTCACCGAGTCAAAACATATTGCGGTCATCACTTGCCACCGACTACCCAAGTCAGTAGATATACTTCTTCAAAACAACTTGTGAAACTGTTCATTATGTGTTGAGACATGTTTCTTGACGTGCACTGCTTATACTATATGTTTGCTTCACTAATACTCATAATTACTATCGACATTGTAATGTGGTGTATGCATGTCGATGATTGTTTGAATGTTGAGACAACATTTTATATATGTAATGCAATGTGAGGATCAAGTACAAAATGCAGCAACCACGTCATTACAATGCTGCCATGGTAGCCATTCTTCTGTAGGCCTAGATCGCTACTAGTGGTGGGCACCAAAGGTTTGTGCCACTACTGTTATGCACAACATTGGTGGGCAGAGAGAAATGCAACAATTTCTACCTACATTTGTTGTGGCGGGCACTAATTACCTATTCATGCCACTGAAATAGACCTACCCCTGACGGGCGCGCCTGCCACCGATGCCATGTCAGCAGTGGCGGTGGCCCTGAGAGCTTGGCCCGCCACTGCGGGGCATTATGCGCCCACCACTATTAGTCATTCCTGTAGTAGTGATTCTATAAGGATTTGGGAGATGTAAGGAGATACACAAGTTTATTAACATTGTCGTTACGACAAAACTTCAATTAATGGTGCAATTAATGGCATGTACATCCTTTAGTGGTGCAACAAAGTGACTGTGTCGGGGGTATAACCATCTCGATGAATATAGTGTAAGATGACCCATTCCTTTTAGGTGAAAATTTGATGTTCATATGAAGAAAACCCCAAACAGAAATGGAGAAAAGGTAACATCATAATATTAAATGTGGTTATGCCAGTTGTATCGAGTTCGATGGCCTGATGTGCAATAACTAGATGAAACATTATTCATCACTTGTATTCAACATTAATTCTTACACACGGTTCCAAAACTATATGCACAACCATCATAGAGTTACTGACATTGATACACCACAACAAACTGTTTTACATCTAACTAGCATAGGCGTACCATAGTATCAATACACGTGTGCTACACCTCAGGTCGAGAGATGTGCATATATAATGTGTACGTATATGCCACTGATCAAGTTTAATGTGTCTATTCTCAGATGAAGAGTTGGGAGAGTTCTTCTTTTCCATTATCTAGAAAGGGCCTCAAATCATGTTGCTTCCAAGGGCTTAAGTTATCGGTATAGCTAGCTTCACACTTGCATCTAATTTTGCTGCTTCGTCATGACCTAAAATTGATGAGTAGAAACAAAAAATCTCATGGGCATGCTCACGTTGAACATTTAAATATAGAGGACATGACTTCTTTTAAATGCACCTTTGGTATCTCTTGATGTTGGATGACGAGCAATGCATAGTTTTTTAGCCGACGCAAGAAACAACCTGAAAGAAGCGACAAATGCAGATTTACATTAGTTGTTTTTACCAACTTTCTAAAGCTTTTGCATATTCTGGAAAAATTTGCGGCACGAGTGCTCTTCATTCGCCTCTGATTTCTGTACAAAATTCACCACAAAACTAGCTTATGCCTCCTACTCCCTCCGTTTCTAATTATAAGTCTTTTTAGAGATTCCATTAAGAAACTACATATGAATGTATATAAACATATTTTAGAGTATAGATTTACTCATTCTGCTTCGTATATAGTTCCTTGTTGCAATCTCTATAAAAACTTGCATTTAGGAACAGAGGAAATATTTGTTTTGATCATGCACTATTAGGGCATCTTTGATACGGAGATGGCATTCCTCTTACTTATGAGAATATCAATGACAACTAAAAGTATCCCGAAAACAACAATTAACAAAATATTCTTACAATGTTAATTCATGGTGCAGGAGGATGTATGAAAAAACAATACTTACTCCCATGGGACATCTCCAACAAGCATTCGGTCGCCTTCAAAGTCTTCATACAGAAATATGAAATCGTCAGTATTTGCACAATCTCCTTCCCCAGAATCTGGACTCTTGTAATCTGCAGCTGCATTTACATAATCCAGTCCAAGAATTCAATATAATTGATACATCAAAACATGAAAAGGCATCACGCTCATAGCAAAAGCGAGGCAAGACTGCACAATTCTAACATGCCATGTGTTTCCAATGAGAAATACATGTTCAAAAGCAGTTTATTTAGCAAAGTTTAAAAATGGCTTATACAAGGGTAAAAATAGTTAAGAGTTATCGCTAAAGTCAAGTTAATTTCCATATAAATAAAAGTGATGTTAATTTCACAATGAGTTATAACCGTAAGAATACGTTGGCACAGGGCCATGTGAAGCCCACAATACTCACATGATAGGTGAGAGATAACCCAAAAAAGATGAATTGCCCTAGACCCAGGAGGACAAGGGCCTAGCTATCTACTAGCCGCAGTCGAGGCATTAGGATTTCCCTCCCAACCACCGGTCATTGAAGTGGCAAGCATGCCAAAGATGAATCCAAAATCTCGCCACGGAGATCAAGGGGAGAAAGGCTTTTGTGACTGGTTATAATTTCGATTTTACTAAAACACACTAGATGTGTCCTAAGATTTGCACATCTACATCCGATAAGTCCCACATCTGTATCCTATATGTCCTTGATTTTTACCGAAGATTTGTGCGGGTATTTTTTTTCTTTTATGTTTGACTGGGTTGCTTAGATGTGCACATTTAGATGTGTAACTTATATTATTATTATTTTGAATGCCCCTTGTAACTTATAAAAAAAAAATCCCCTTGTAACTTATAATTTGAGAGCAGTATGTTATCGGGAAAAATAATAATGGAGAGCAGTACTTACGGCAGAAGAAGTTTCTTGTCATCTTGGTGAGCGCCCGCGAGAGGGAGTCGTAGCTGCGGTGGGCTCTCAGGTTGATCTTCCTGACGATCAGGCAGCCATCCATGTGCACCTTGGCGAACATGTTTGCCGGCAGCCGCTGCGATTTTGCGGTGACAGTACAGCTCCTCCGCGCCCCCGCCACCTCCTTATCATCATCGGCGGGCGAGGCCGCGGCGGGTATCTCCGCGTTTTTTGGGCCGTCGGGCTGCTTCACGTCGGCGTCGGGTTTTGGCACTTGCGTGACGGTGACGAGGTGGCGCCGGGAGGTGTGCACCGGCGGCCATCCCACGGCCGCCGAAGGCAACGAGACTACACTAGCATCGCTGATAATGACAAAGAAACGAATGCAAATTACATTACGCATCCATGAATACATGTGCAGATCATGGTGCAAGTGTGTGCAAGAGTGTATAAGTGGATTGTAATACAGGCATGCATGCAATGCAGTTTACTTGCACCATGGTTAATTATTTTCCTCGAGTATTTAAGATCAATGCGTTTGTTGATTACTTCCTTCGTCTAGGTTCATTGGTCCAGGGAGTCAAGACATTAAGACCAAAGAAGAGCACGAAGATGTTACTTTATTCATCCCTCTCCTCTTTAATTACTTATCATATCATCTTTTTGCTTATTGACATGCATGTTACTAACTAGTAAGTTGCTCTCACTATGAGTAGTCTAAAGATGAAGATGCTAAAATTAGTAGTGGGATGACAGGAACTTCACGGAGCAGTGTCATACAGAAGACGGTAATTCCATTTACGCCTATGCGATTAGTTTCAAAAAGTAACCTCAGCTACTTTACCTCAAAAATTATGGTCTAAATTCTAAAGTGACTATGCAACACTTACATTTAAAGTTAAACTGTCTGATCCCCTATGTTATGAAAAGACTATCTTGGGGCCTAACCAAAGCTAAAGTTTCCTCTCTTTAAACCCCCAAATGTTTTCTTGTCTGTCTCCAAATAAATTTTGTTTTAGAACCTTTAATTTGCTGTGTTGTATCGATCTGCTCAAGCCACAGACCATTCATATATTTACAGAAAACGAGCAACATGCATCATCCGGCCACATGGCAACAGTTTAGCACCTCCGGCCGCCCAATTATTGGGCGCAACACATCCCCGGACGGACACACGAAAGTCGTTTTTACGGAAAAGACTGCACGAGTTTTCTCATCTTTCTTTCTCTCTTTTCTGTGGGAGGATGGGAGGAAAAGACTGCACTGCGGCTGCATGCACAAATAAGCAGAGCCATGCTGCGCTCATCATTGCTGCTCTCCTGCCTGGGCCGGCCTGCGCTGAATATTCCCGCTAAATTCCCTGCAGAGCAGAGGGGATCTTCTCTACGTACGTTCCTCACTAACGGTATCTATTCTATTCGGCCGTGTTCACCATGGCCGGCCGGCAAAAGCATTGTGAGAATTAACCCACGTACGTACATCAGGAGGTCATGCATGCATACATGATTTCCCTGTATTATAAATCCTACTAGTAGGTTTTAAGGACTCCATTTGGTGTACATACATGATACATGTACGTATACAAGAATCTATTCGCAATCATTTCTAAACGCAGTTCTAACACGAGGACCTGAAAAATACCAATCAATGAGCCCTAGTGGAGTGGTAGGGGTTCAAAATGTTCATGATTGCAATCATTTGTGCGTACACGTAGAGGGCCTTAATCCCGCATTTTTCCATCATATATACTTGTTTGTTTAAGTCATGATTACTGAAACTTAGTTAGCATTATAAACTCATTACACGGCAGGAAATCCATATTTTGACAGCTGACACATTTTTAGCTACCTAGAGCAGTTCACCCGCGAAAAAACAACAACTAGAGCAGTTGGATGCAGTGATGGCGAAAACATGCATGAGTAGGACTGGCTGCTAAAACTGGGTAGGCAATATGCATGCATGCAGAAGCATATGCATACATGTGGGTTGCTTAATTAACTGTCAACACACAACATTATTTAGCTCACCTAGTCACATATGTTGTGGCCACTGACGCCGGCGCAATGCTCCGGTCCTGCTCCGCGGCCGCCTTCTGCTGCCGGGCGGCGAGGCTCCAGGGGTGCATGAAGCCGGTCGGGCTTGGCATGAACGCCGCCGTCCAGCTGCTGCTAGGCACAATGCCATGGCAATTACCACCACGCCCTGTGCTAAGCGTGTTCGCAGTGGCAATACTAGCAACGACCATGCCACTGCTCTGCACCCGACCGACATTGCCGCCACCCGGACGAACTTTGTAGCTTGCCATGACGGCGCCACCGCAGCTGCCGGCGCTGCAGTTACCGCCGGGAGACAAGGAGATACCGAGGCTGAGGTCTAGATTGCTATCGTGGAAGCATGCGCCACTAGAGCTCGCTTCCTTTGCCACCTTCATGCCGGTGGCTGCAGTAGCGGCGGTGCTCTCCTGCCTCCCAAGAGGAGGAGGCGTCTCAAACGATATAAGATTCATCATGGCGGCGGAGCAAACGAACCGATGAAGATGGACAGATGGTAGCTAGAAGCAAATGAGGTTGATGAGATGGAAGCAACAGGTATGAGAAGAGGAGTGGTGAGCTGAGTGAGTGAGTTGGTGAGCAGAAAGATGGTGTTATGGGTGGAGAAGAGAATTAATATGTCGGTAGAATATAAGAGATGGTGCAGTGGTAGTGGTTGATATGGTATGGATAGATCGATGGTGTATATATGTAGGTGGATATATAGAGGTGCAAGCTATGGGCTATGGCTAGGGAGAAGGGCGGGGCAATGATTTCATACAAGATTTTGTAAAAAGATGGGAGTATCATGTGCAAGAGAGATATGATCAATGCCATATCTGTGTACCCATGCTAGTGTAGTAGTAGTTTCATGATGTTGTTGTGTGTACCTAGATGTATAGCCATCACATGCCTTTCTTCATTCTTGGGACAGCGGACTTTGTGCACCAGCTGGGTAAAGTGGAATCGAGTCATTTGAAATGATTTTTTAAAGCAGTTTTCAAAAACTTTATTGCCCTAAAAGGAAAGAAAATAAAAAACTTGAAAAATGTCAAAAAAATGTAAATAAATTACAGCATTTCAAAATATGCAAAAACAAGCATATAATAGTGCCATTTTGAAAAGTAATATAATGTGCACACTTATTGCTTAGAACTCGCGTGTATACATTTTTCATACCCAATATTCAAACAACAAAGCAACAACGTTGGGGTTTCTTATACCCAATGTTAAAACTGTGAACCTACAATGCTATATATACAACATGTTGTATTTTAGTATATATTTTTATATAATTTCTAAATGAATGCATATATTTGAAATACACATCCGTCCCAGTATGCCTTTGCATACATCCTCAGAGACAAGTCATCCTATGAAGGATCTAACCTTGTATTTTTCTTGTTTGGCATGGATGTGCGGCTTGGCTAGCTGGTGCATGGTGGGGATGAGACCATCATCTCCTCCACCATGCACGGTGCAGTACTTGCTGTCCGCTCCCTTTAATTATTGCTTTGCAACCCTACTTTGCATGCACCGGGAAATTCCAAAAGAACACGTACACACACACACACACATACTACATACATATACGCACGCACACGCACTAGCTCGCCGCATCAAGTTCAAATCACCACCTACCAAGAACATATCCTTCTATAAAAAAAAATTGCTCTTTTGGGAGGAAAATTACATATTTAGTAACTAGTTGCTCGAACCAATATGCATGCATGCATGCATCCACGCTAAGTTTGTCTTGTCATGCACAATCCTGCAGTAATCTGATTGCGATCTTATAGGAAAATATTGTTCTAGGTTCTCGAAGACCAATTGTCCTTTGTGATCCTTGGTTTGGATACGGTGCAGTGATTATTGCACGTGTTCCTTTGGTTACTTAATTCTTGACATGAGATTTGATTAGAATGAGATCTTTGCCTCCAAACGGTATCTGCCTAAATTACACTTTATCTTGTGAAAAAGAATCGTGGCAGGAATAATCAAGATCTAGAGGATATATGGAGATCGAAACTGCTGCAAATCATACAGCTAGGAGGTACGTAATCACCGCTTATCATGTTTTTTTTTAAAGGCCGAAGGCTATTAAATAAAACCAACTCTTATAAGAACTTCCTTACAAGAATAAGAAATTACAAGCAGCCTTTGAAGAAATTAGCGTTGTCTTCCTTCTGCATCCACCACAACAACGCTCCTTGAGCAAAGCCCGTTGCCGCTTCTAGGACTCAGTATCACAGGAGCAACCTTGTTGAAACCTAGTAGTTTGTAGAAGCATCAGCCATGAAGTGTCGATGTAAATTAGAAGACGTTGACAACCACGAACTAGATAGGTCGAGTTATGCAGAAGCTAACACCGAGGAGGGCCAAAAGATAATCCCAACTCTGGCCAGGCAGTGGAGGGGGCAAACCTCAGAACTTCCGAGCCATATCTTATTGAGTTTCATCTGACGGAGATAAAACTGGAGAACAAAAACATGTGCAATTCATCCTCTTCGCGGGACGTCGTTGCCGTAAACAAAACTTAGTCTCGCTAGATCGAGTGCCCGACAATCGCCACCATCCTATGGCACGTTGACGTCACTCCCATGAAGGACGTCGACATCGGAAAAGTCAAGAAACCATTATTCTCATTGCCGTCGCTACCCGAACTTCACTGGTGACGACAAACTTGCAAGACCCTACGAGACACGGACCAGGAAACTCGATCGTGGGTTCCTCCATCCTCCCGCTACCGCAACGGCAGATGGGTGCGGGGGAACCCGCAGCGCCACTGATGGGTAGAGGGAAGAAGCTAGTCGTCTCCTGATCACCTCAGCAAACCCTCGGAAAACATTTCATTCTGCTCTACATGTCTTATTTATGCTCATTATCATGTTACTTGGGTGTTCATGCATTGTGCTACAACTCACAACTGGAATACTGCAAGGTGAACCATATTTATATAGCAAATGATGATTATAACTTTTTTGTGAATTAGATGTAAAATACTCCATCCGTTCACAAATATAAAATGTTCTAACTTTTTTGTGAATTAGATGTATATAGACATGTTTAACGTGTTTGTTCACTCATTTCAGTCTATATGTAGTCCATATTGAAATATCCAAAATATCTTATGTTTATGAAGGAAGGAAGTAATATTTTGCCATTTCGGTTCCATATAGTTAAACATTCACAAAACCATGCTGCTATAGCTAGCCATTGGATCGGAGCACATATAGGATCACCGATCTACCCCTAGCAAAATGGAGGGAATAAGGATTTAGGTCTCTACTAGCTAGTCGACCTCACTCCATGAACCAATGATGCATGCACGTACGCACGCACATTCGTGTGGTGCCCTATGTTATGTAGAACTATGGATTGACGCGACGACACAGTTAAAGGGGCGTCGAGCATGCAATCACTTGGATTCCAGACGGTCGTGTCAAAATGATGCAAGTTGAGAAATGATAGGACGATAATCCTAAGCTATCTAGAAGGCACAAACATGCACAGACATACGTGCGTGTGCACTTCACGCTGCATCAGGCTAGCCCACTCGTCTAGCCAAACATGTACGGGCAGTCCTATTTTGTGTGCGGTCACTGTGTCTATTTTAAGTAGTTTAGCAACTTTTCGGAGAAAGACTAGGATCTAGTAGCAATGTAGACACACATAAAAATCAAGAAAATATATTTGTTCCCAAAAAATAGCACAATCATACACCTCTAGTGATCACGATCATTTTTATTATTTTATTATTATTTTTTTGAGTTGGAGCGATCATGATCATTTGGAAGCATAATTTTGGTCAACAAATGTCTGTTCCCAAAGAACTGTCTTCTGGTCAAGAAACTACTTCTCGAGGCGCCGAGAAACGTACGCGCGCGTACATGCACTAATCACAACTGGGAACTGCTGATAGCGATCATAATACCAAATCTTTCTGCTATCATGGAAAACACATCAGAACTCGTTAAAGCTTGAGACACGCATGCGTGCGTTACCATGGCCATGAGCAAAATTTGAAGTGAACTTCTATTATTTTATGTTCATCGGATAAAAAAGCACGCAGAATATAGGATTTATATATGTACATCACCTGAGTAATTAACTTCATGTCCCATTTTAAGCTAGATTGAGATGGGAGAGATGAGATGATGATGAGTGAGCCTATTAACGAGGCGACATGCGTACAAGAAAACATGATGATGATCACTTTGTTTCCTTTCCTCGCCACCTTTTGTGACCCTTTTTTTGCTCCTTTGTTTTGTTCCTTTTATCGTCTTTCTCGCCTGCCTTACTTTCTTAATGTTGCAGATCCAAAGGACAAAAGCTGGGACATTAGAGCATGCATTAGGGTATGATAAAAGGGTTAAAGCCAGAAATTAGACCAAAAGGTGGCATAAAGGCTAGCCTGTCTGTATTAATGTGCTACTATTTGTAGTATTTGCACATGTTCACGGTCGCCAAGTAATGGTTTTATGCCGGGTTTATCCCATTTTACACTACATACTCATATGTGCTTGAATGTCCTAATCGGACCTTTCCCCATAATTAAAAGTAAGCAAAGGCCACCGATAAAAAAAAGGAGTAACCCCGCAAAGAAAAGGAGTAAATTGCAGTTTGCACCAGGTAATTAAGTTGTAGTATTACTAATTTTCATTCACAGAATCTCTAGAGTTTGACATGACATAGACAAAAAAGGTGACTTCAACTCATCGGAAACATGTTTACCAAAAGCTAGCAAGCTATCCATGTGAACACTAAACCTTAATAAGCCATATCAAAAAATTCCTATCCATACAGAAACCAGCCAAAAGGTGGCATGAAAACTCTAGCGCCAGCGCGCGCCTCGTCCTGCAGGAAGTATACCTCCAGGCAGCTGAAGGTGGATACACATACGGCCGGCGTGTACGTGTGTTTGGACTTTGGAGGCATGGAGGTATGGAGCAGCAGCAGCTAGGCCATATCCCAAGTTTCCAGCCCCACAGGCCACGGCACAAACGCACAAGCGAAAGAGAAAGGCGAAAGGCATGTTTGGCATCATTGCGGTGTTTAGATCCGGAAGAGACGCTAGTCGGGTCGGCCTACTTTTCTTTTCGCTACCCCAGCCCTGCATTATACTTGCTTTAGGTCCAAGTGGCACCGTATAGACTTGCATGCATGCATACACTACAAAATTTCTGGTGCACATAGTATATCCCAATCTTATCTGCAATCAGTTCCGTCCGACCTCTCTCTATGAAACAGTACTACAACTAATTAGTCATGAAAACACGACGCGTATCATACTAGATTAGCTCACAAAAATGCATAGTTTGGTTTATGAGTTAACTGAACAAGGAGCATTGCCTCTCAGCTCTGAAGAGAAGAGGAGAGATCGGTACTTACGTGAATTGTAACTTGATCTTTATCATATACGTGTATTATCAAAATCTTCGAAGAGAAGAGAGAGACGTGTGACGTGTGACGGGGGAGTATGTTCTCTAAAGTCTAAACCAATATGCGTACATGCTTTCTCTTTTTTCCATGATAATATGTGTCTCGTTTATAACAAAAAGATCACAATACAAGTCACGTGATGACAAAACTGAAAAGACATCAGAACGCTAGCCTTTACACAAAGGATCAAGAGCCAAGAGATAAAATTACAATCAAAACCGAAAAATCCTCTAAGCTTGACACCAACGTCTGTCACCTGCATCCAGCACCACCACAGCAGCCATCAAAGAAAAAAATAGCAGATCACCTCCTCATGCGAGCTCGACGCGGCTCCACCATGCTTTTGTCCATCATGAACAATTTGCATCGTGCAAAGCTTCGAAGACGATCACGGGAGTACATACATACACATATGCACAGTGCGATCTACACCGATACGTTCGATCTTAATTACCATGTACGGCCCTACTCCACGACCGGCCGGGACGCGCGCACGGGCCACCAAGATCCATCGCTCATCATCACAGCTCCACACAACCCAACCCTCTAGGCTAGCCAGGCTCCAGCTGCCACCACCGGAAAAGAAGAACCGGGCCGGGCGAGCTTTTGCCCCGTGCGGCGTACGTCTTTCGGGCGGCTCGTCCGCCTCGCAATCTGTCTCAACACTGGCGCTCACCACTCACTCACCACGGCTCCTGATCTGATCATGGCCACCTTGACTGCCCTACCGGTTCCATGCATACATGGGGTCCTTTGAATTCCAGTTTCAATTCATGGCAGCCTTTCTTCCTCGGCCTGCACGGGCCGCGGGAGGGGAAAGGCGCACAGATTCAGATCAGATCTGTGTGTTTCTGATGATGACGACGAGATTATACATACATGATATGATACGTACATCCAGGCAGACCAAGGATACATGCATCTACCTTGCCCTGCTGGTGCCAGAAATTTCTTAGTAGTATATGTTCATCCCAACTTCGTCTCCCGTGATACGAAGATCCTCAACAGAGCAAAATTCAATGGAAGAAATCCTATGAAAATCGGTAGAATGTGAGCAGCTTCCAGCAGTTTATACTAGTCCGTATGTATAATTGTAGTATATGGGCAAGGGCAATGATGGTAGTAGGTAACATTCGGAACCCTGCATAGAATTCTGAACCTCGGTGAGCATGCGACTTGAGTCCTGCCTCCAATGAAAGCACCAATTGACCAACCTCACAGAACAATGATTGGGACTTGGCTAGACAGAAGAAGATAAGGGAACGGTTGGATTGGTTCTCGTATGTATGGTATGGTGCAGACAGACTGCTGAACAGAACTGAAGTGAGAAATATATTCTGGTTTCTGTTCTTTTCAAAAAGTGAAAAATATATGTTTCTTTTGCTGATCATCTCTTTTTAATGCTCATGAACTGGCTATACTCTGGATTGATTGTAGTAGCTCTCTATTATAGGTTACCGGAAGCTGTAAAGAAAACAGTTGATCTTGTTATGGGAACCAGAAAATGAATGATAGTGAATCTGTACTTAAGCATCCTACTTTCCCTTGTAACCTGTCACTAGTAGAAAACAGGGCTTTGGTCCAGGCCTGAAATCCCATTAATCCCGGTTCACTCA
>CBMN010035513.1:0-10790 GCA_000582825.1 Hordeum pubiflorum | reverse complement strand
TTGCTCAAGCAAGGCGGTAGCCCTTTGTGCCGATGTCGAGGTAGCCGAGAGCGTAGGGTGGTGCGGCCATGGTTGAGGTAGCCGTGCGAGGGACGCCGTGATCGATGTTGAGCCGGGGTGGCTGGTGTCGAGGTAATTGTCGTGGAGCCGCGGGCGCAAGGAGGCGTCGAGTTAGTCATGGGCGCAGTGGTGTCGATGTAGTGGTGCATCGGGAAGAAGACAGTGTTAACGAGGTGTCGCGCCGAGTTCGCCAAACCCGGGGACACGTCGTGGACGAAGGCACGCGTAGGTGTTGCTAGCATCGGGCATGCGTAGATGGACAAAAGTCGATGTTGACGGTGTGCTGTACCAGGCTTGCCAGGCCCGGGGACACGTTGTGTACGAAGGCATGCGTCGGTGTTGCCTGCACCGGACATGCATAGACGGGGACTTGCATGAGTTGTACGCCATGTCGCGAGGGCTAGCATAGAAGGAATCGACGACGGTTGTGGCACCGATCGACGCTGTGGTTGGAGTAGATGAAGTGATCGGGGAAGATGACGGCGACACAGGCGATGAGCTGGTGCTGCATGAAGACGAAGAGGTGTACGGCGACGGTAACAGGGGTAGCAATGGCGGCAGTGGAAGAAGAGCAGAGACGACGGCCTGAGAAGGCGGCGGCTGCAGCTATGTTAGGAGCGTGGCGGCGGTGCTCAAAGTAGGCGAGGAAGAACCCGACTGTGTGACGAAGACCGACGCGGACGGTGACATTCCCGAGCCTAGGGAGGTGGCATGGCCCATGCCACATAGAAGTCGACGCGGGGGATGGCGGAGTGGACCGCGTGCCGCTATGCTACGCTTCGAAGGGTCGACGCAACGTCAGCGTGCGGGGTCGGGGCGGTGGCAGGGGCCGCGTGCCGCACGCGCTACAGTCTGAATAGGTGGCACAGTGATAGCGCGAGGGTCGATGCAGTCGTGGGACGACCTCAGGGCGACGGAGTACAAAATGTTAAAAATAAAACCAACGTCACAAGGAACACAGAAAAAATGTTAAAAAGTACTGACAAGAAAATGAAAATAAATAAAAAGAAAAGCAAATAAAGCCAGAAAAACCAAGCCATTAAGGACAGTATAACCGAGCCTAAACCGAGCCCTCTCAGTGATTTGTGTTTCTATACCGTCCATTCTTCCGATCGGACTGTTTCTGGCCGTCAGATGTGATTTCGGTGCCATGTTTGCCGTTTCATGGGCTGACTGTCCTGGGGGAGGCTACTCCAGGAGAAAAATCGCTGGTTCCTGGTTGATTGGGCCAAAGGAACCGGCCCATCAGGAAGCATGGGGTATGCAGAACTGTCGTACCGTCGCCGCTCCCACACCGCATCTCCCCACGCCGTGCTCACCCACCGCGCCGCCATTGTCGTCACCTCGCCCCGCCCTCTCCGATCCTGTCAAAGACCTCTCGATCTCCTCCGCCAGCGACCTCTGCCTCTCTCCCGTGACGCTTGCCAAGCCCTCCAAGTTCCTATCCACTCCGGCGGCAGCGGCGACCCGATGGTGTCTTCCTGACCCAGGGCTGCACCCCGCCACGGAGCCTTTGTCCCCTTCCAAGGGCAGCGGCGACCCGACGGTGTCTTCCTCCTTTGAGCCAGGTTAGCCCTCTGGCCCTCTTCTCCTCAAACACGACGACCACCAGCACCATCATCGTACCATACCCTCTCGACGAGTGAGACGAATCTGTAGTGCCGCCGCCATCCTTGCTGCTCCCGTCACTTTTCAAGTATGTCCCTGACGCCTCTTATCCTCCTCACTGCTGCAGCACATCGAATCTAACTTTCCCCATGATTTCTTCGAGAGAGAAAATCGCAGGTAAGTAGGTATTGTTACTCTGCCCGATGTAACTATACTTCTTGAAATATAACATAAAAATTGTTTATCTAGATTCTAGATCCATATGATTTATGATTGGGTCAAATAGCGTGAGCCTATGAGCCTACGGTATTATCAGGATAATCTATTTGCAGTTTTTGACACATTGTATTAACCTTGCAGGTGGATTTGACATGTTTATAATCTGCATCCCGTTATTAAATTAATTTTAGGAAGGCATAGAAGCCCCTCTGTTTTCTTAGATGGAAAATATTGTATGTATATAGGGAAAGCAGTGGCTGTGTGTCCATGCAGCTATAACAACCCACATGATTTTTCACAATACTCAAATTTGCATGACTATTCAAGGAATGATGCATTTTTTCTAGCTTGAAAAGCCAACTGAGCACATGAGTGTTACTCTGCTAAACCCTATGTCGTGATGTGCTTTCAGGTGGTAAGCTTCGTTCTTGTTTAGCTTTATTGGCAATTGACTTTGGGCTGAGTGTGGCGGTTTTCCTCATATCACTGTTGAATGCCTATTCTTATGCTTTAGCTAACTCATTACCTTTAGTTTCTAGAACGAACATTTTGTTAACTTAATCGCATTCACTGTAGGTGCATGGAGCCTAATTGGATTACATCTCATTTGTGTTACAGATGTATGCATGAGATAAGCTGATTTCGATCTGTACAGCTAAAATGTTTACTATTTAAGTTGCATTCACGAGTGTATCTGTTTTTCGTATGCTGGACCACTGCTACACTTGTCAAGAAATTAACATTAACAGCAAAGCCCGGTCAGGCAGCGTTCGAGGGGACATTAACAGCAAAGCCTGGTGAGGTAGCGTTCGATGGAGGGCAGGAGGTGAAATGCACCATGACCATCACCCTCTCTGTCTAGAGATGGTAAGATGTGCACACATTTTGATGAGATTCAGACTTTTGGTGGTACGACTGATATGTTTTACAGTTCTGTCATCTATGCTTCGGTGCCAAAATGTACCCACCTTTTTAATTTTTTGCTCAGTTCACCAGAACAATTGACTATCTACTTAGCGCCAAATATTGAATTTCAACTGGTCTGGAATTTAAACTGCAATGTTGTTCACTCCTAGCTGAACTGATTTTCTGTTCTTTTAGTCTATGTGATTATGCTTAGTTTTGGGTTCGCAAGAATCTGGTCTGGAACAGAACTCCTTGCATGAAGCAGCATTCGTTGGTGTCAAATAAGCCAACGAGTGCGAGGCAAGTGGCCAAGGTAGCATTTGTGATGACAAGTGAGGCACGACAACCATGATGCATGGTGGCAGGCTCCAGAGGCTCCATTGTTTGGTCCGGAAAAACTCTCTCTTCGGTAAGTCCTTGTATCGCTTGCGTCATTATAATTTTCAGGTTTTTTATTTCATTAACAACGTGCATGCCTGGTGTTGATGGACTGCACAAGAGGAACCATTTTACTCAACAATCGACAGTTTTTCATACGCGTAAGGATCATAGCATAGACTCACTATAGCAGATGCTCCTCCAAAGTCCACTGTTGCAACTGATGTTCCATTGAAGCTTTCTATGCAACTTGACTTTGATACAAAATGCAGGAACCTGAATGTAGGTATCATTTTGACTGGAAGAACTTTCTTTTGGTTCTTTTGGATCAGCAAATATGTAATTCCACTCCTAGATGATTTTGGGCAGATTCTTGTTATGTTATTTCTTAGTCTTAGAATAGACTTTATGTGAATGTTGTAAACCAGTTGTTGGGTGACTTCATTTTGGCAAGCCCTTCACATGTTGTTCTCTTATGCAATGTCATGCTACCGTGTCATACTCTTGTGCATGATTAGTTGTGTCGTTTGTTTAGGCTTTGATATGTTGGCATGATTTTATTTCTCGTTCTTGTGCTTCTCCATGCTTCGCTAGGTATTCTATTGCATCTGCTCGCCCTCCATTTATTTTCCGTGCTATCTGCTACTACTCGGAACAACGCCTCGAGTTACCGTTCTATTTTTCTACCTTCCAGTTAAACCATCATGTACTAATTTACACAGTGCCAAGTATAAATCGTACTTTCCTTTTGTTAATTTATTAATTGTTAACCCCATCACCTGCCGACCGTCCTCGCGCCAACTAAATCCCATTAGACCAAAGATAAAACTATGTCCTGCAATACCGCCACATTGCTTCTTGCAAATCAATTAATATTAACCGCTCTTATGTTGCTAAAAATATATGGGTCAATATATGCAAATTTAATCATTGTTCATGATTCCTATCTTTCTATATTTAAGAAAATTCCAAATAGGAGGGCGCAGCATCGCGCGCCATCAATGATCTAGTAAAACTCTATGAGTGGACATGCGACTACCCTACATGGCTACATCCCTCCCATTTAAGTTGCAATCATGTTGAACCCTTTCACACTGACGGAGCTTAATGTACTGCTGGAGGCTGTGGTCCCCAACCTTGGACAGTTTGTGAAGGAAATATTAAGTACAGGGATTAGCTGTAAAAGCAATAGTATTTTTCCTTCGCAAATGTTTACATTTTCAGTTCCACCCCCAAGAATTCGGGTGTAATAACTCCGCCACTGCCCCTTCATGTGCAGGCGAGACGATACACACAATTTCAACTGTACCGGTGGGCATGCAACTAGGCAACATCCCCGTCCCTCACATTGTACTGCTTGCAATTATAAACATGTTGGGACACTTGCTATTGCACATATATTATGGACATTCTCTCAACTCACGTTACACACAAGAAAGGTAATGCAAATAGATGTAGCAAACAATAAAAAATAGAGAAAACAGAAAAAAGAAACAGGAATAAAATATCGAGAAAAAAATAAAATAAAAGTGGAAGAAAAGTATAATTAAAAATAAATGGGACAAAGCACAATAAAAATGATAAAAAATACAGAGTAAAATAAAAAATATATTCAAAAGAATAAATGAATTTGAAAAACAAACAGAAACAAAAGTTACAGCCCAACAAAAAGCGAAAAAAAAACTGACAAATGAAAAAGGCCCCAACCCAAATCACAGCCGGACAAATAGAAAGTAGCCCAATCCCCCGATCGTTATACGCAGACCTTTTACGGAAACGTTAGCAGTGGCCCAAGCAATAAAAAAAACAGTGCACATATCCCAAAGCAGGAAACAAATCTAACGGGTCCGGGACGTCGACTGAGATTTCACCAAGTCTCAGTTCACTGAGGCATAGCTTAACCGAAACTAAAACTTAAAGAAAACTAAGTCGCACAACAACCTGATGTCTAGAAACTCACTCGTTCGGCAGAAATCACCGAGCTAACTCGGCAAAACCTCCACAATAACTAAGCAGTAATGGATAGTGGACTGTGTCATCTGACAGACTCGGATGAATTTCCGGAGACCGCCCGGCATCGAAGGCCAGAGCGGAACCTCACCCGACGGATCAACAAAGTTAACAGGAGATAGAGACATAACATGAGCTTAACTTCAGTGCTGCCTAAATTCCACCCATAAACCTTGAGAACTGGGATACTGGCTTCAGTTCTGAAGCCAAGACGGTGGATTACAAAAACCAGTACTAAACGTCTCAACAAAACAGGTCACTCGGCGTCAGAAAAAACCACCTGATACTTCGATGTAGTATTGCTTCCCCTGCCTGAAACCAAGGGAAAGAAAACTTTTAGCGTGCCATTCTGTAGTGAGTAGTGGAAGAGGCATTTATTAATCTGGTCTATGGACGCATACAACTTAGTTGGCGTCACCTGTTAAGAAGTAACCCTGCTTCCCATTCCTCATTTTCAGATTCCGTCGACGTCGACTGTCTCCTTTGCAGAACCTTCAGAGGACAGAGCATGGTATATCAGCGAATTCATTTGGTCATCCAACTCTTGGTTTATGGATCACAGACATCGGACAGATGTAAGAACTTGGAGGCAGCCAGGAGACTAATAGGAATAGCAATTCATTCTGCCTACTCTTCACAGACAATATACCCTTGTCACAACAATGCAAACTGAAGGGAAACAAAGCAAAGGAGGTGGCACAAGCATTCTGATAATTATGACAAAACGTTAACATTGTAACATGAACTTCGCTAACAACAGTCAGTTAGAAATTTGCATATATGTACATACTTAAGCGCATCAGAGAATCTTCTGAATGAAAACACAAAAGAAATACTTGATGGCAATTCACATCAATATGCTTGCTCTATGCAGTATTTATGTCTAACAACTGACTCATTTTGCATATTTCTAAGGCCATTGCAAGTCTTGAAAACATAAAAAAAAATCACATGATTGCTAAAATGCCGCACACTAGGTACAAGAGAAAGGGCTATGTTTAATATGGATTCCTGCAGACAGCTTCTATCAGAAACACGTTGCATCATACAGTATAATTCAAGGAGCCACATGAAATCCATGGAAGGACCTTACTGTGACAAATCACTTATATAGTCATGCGAACAAAATTCCTGTAAGTACAAGTGTCTAAGTTAGAACTCACTGCAACTGACAGACCTATGCATCTTAGTTTTTCTGAACTGCAGACCCATCCATCTAACAACAGTCCTATCAATTAGCAACATGCAAGCATCGATCCATGAAGAACATATACAATGGCATGCATTTACTGAGAAAAACATATACAATGACATGTAACGAAGCTGTGTAAACATCAGTAAGCTTATTGACAGATACAGAAAATTAAAAACTGAATATATAAACACCAATTTAAGCATAAAAATGGAAACCCATAGTACATAGGGCATTTGCTTAGGCAATTTTTTTGTGGAATGCATAATGTGCATCAGATCTTGTTTAGTAAATAAATAGTAAGCCATATATACATCTCACACAGATCAGATTATGTACATAATCAAACAGCATTAATTTACTAGCTGCAGCATCATTAAACACAAGGTAAGCTACATACTCAATAACGAGGATCAAAGAGGGGGACAGTAGAATTAGCACACACCTGAGCAGAGACTGAGAGCCGGTGGCAGCTGCCAGGCGTGAAAGAAGTAGACCACGTCGGGGTTGGTGGGATGGATGAGCGCGAGCACGGGGATCTTCCTCGGCAGACCGGTGGCCTTGTAAGTCGCGTCGTTGCAGATCTCGGCGAAGGTGGCCTCGTACTCCAGCGTCCACTCGGTGGAGTACGGCGGATAGTCGGCGAGCGTCCAGACGCTGATCTGCGCGGCCCCGTTGCTGCTGCGGTTGCGGTACATGTCGACGAACCGCAGCTTGCCGGCGCTGACGCCAACGCAGCGGTACTTGTCGAGCAGCCCATAGGCTTCCCTGAACTTGAGCGCCTTGCCCTCCGGGAGCTTGACACGGGTGAGGACGGGGTCGTCGGCGAAGGGGTCGCAGGTGACGAGGCACCAGGAGAGATCGACCCACCAGAGCCTCCCGTAGCAGGAGACGACGCCGTCGGAGCTGGGATTGCGGGCCGGAAGCGGGTAGGCGACGCTCTCCCTGATCCACTCCCCGACCTTGGACGAGAAGCGCAAGAGGTTGGCCGTGTTTCCGCCGAGGATGGGCTGGAGCTCGGCGACCATGTAGCCGTCGCCATCGGGGTAGGCGATGAGGCCGAGGTCGCCCTTGTACGTGACGAGCTCGGGCGTGGGGAGCGGCAGCGCGGAGCCGGCGGCGGCGTCGAGCACGAAGTAGCCCGCGACGAACGGGAGCCAGCGGAACTGGTGGTAGTCGGGTTTGTCGATGACGGTGGGGCCCGTGGCGCGGCCCTGGTCGGCGTGGAGGAGGAGGAGGCCCGTGGCGGAGTCGGCGGCGAGGACGCAGGGGAAGCTGGCGCGGGTGGGGCGGGACGGGAAGATGCGCGGCGGGACGGTGAGGAGCGCGACCCGCGGGGGCGCCGGCAGCGCGAGGGAGAAGTCGGCGGGGCCCGGGCCCGCCGGGAGGGCGGCGGCCGAGAGCACCCGCGGCACGCTGCCCAGGATGACCCACGGCGGCGGGCGCGACGCGATGGAGGCCATCTAGGCTGGGCTGGTTCTGTGCGGTGGTTCGTGCGCGGCGTTGGTGGCGGTGAGGTGTGGTGGTGGGGGGGGGGCCGTGGCCCGGTTGGCGAGTAGGGTTTTACGGTGGTGTTCGGGCCAGGCGACGGAAGGCACGGCCGTGTGGAGTGAACCGGATCGGTACACGTAGAAGATACAACACACGGTGAGGCAAGCGTGTCGCGTGTAGCGTGGCTACTTGCACAGCTGCCTTGGCCGAGGCGATCCACATTTTCATGGCCTGCCCAGTGCACCGAATGACGACTCTGAAGGTCATTAACTTTTTTTTTTCGTGTGAAGGTCATTAAGTTGTATACGGGGCAAACATGGTGCGCGATCCTACAACAGCCAGCTATCTTCAGAGTCCAAATGCCTGTGATGGAGAGATTTGATGCATCGAACAGAAAGAAGTTGATGGCACAGGGAGCCGCAGGGCATTTTCGTAAAGAGAGCTTTGGAAATGGTGAGGAGAGCAGATTTGGCCAGACTGGAGGAATGTTAAGCTCAGGCAATAGCAACAAAGATGGTGGGGATACACAGGCAAACCTAGGAACAACTTCAGAGCTCTGGGTGTAGCAAGTGCAAAGACCAGAGACATACCACAAGGGAGTGCAAGCTTCCTAATTGCATTATTTGTGGGAAGAACTCGCACATTTCTAAAGATTGTGCCTGGCTAAGACAGATGAAACCAGTGCCAAACTTTGTGGGATATGCAGCAAGAGGGCTAGGAGTCTTGTTGGTTCGGAACTCCAAATAAATCATGAGCATGAAGCAGGCCAAAACCTTGAAATTTTAAAAGACAAAAAAGAACCAAGCTCTTCAGGTCTGGTAGATACTGGGGATGCTATGTTGGAAGAATTATGCTCTGATCAGGATCATTCTGATGCAGAAGTAGAGTTGGATTATTATGATCATCTAAAAAATTTCTCTAGTAATAATAAAATGAGAGGTGGCTCACGCATTCATAGTTGGGGGAAGCACACCATCTCCATTGGGGGCTTGGGTAAAAGAAAAATGAAGAAGAAATGATTGGTATGTTTTGGAATGTTAGAGGTATTGGACAGGATATTAAAAGAAGATTTCTGAGGGAGAGTATTATTGAAAGAAATTTGGATTTTGTAGGATTACAATAAACTATCAAAGCTCACTTCTCCCACAATGAACTGCACAATCTTTCTACAGGGAAAAACTTCCTCTGGGAATGGATTGCATCCAGGGGTAGAGCTGGGGGGGATTTTAGTAGGGGTTAACAATGACTTATTTGATATATTCAAGTTGAGAAGGGTGAATATGTCATTAGATTGTTATTATTTTATAAAATTGCCAAGTTCAAATGGAACTTGGTGACTATCTATGGAGGTGCCCAGGATGATGGCAAAGCCTCCTTTCTGGCAAAATTGTCTAGACTTTATCAGGATAACCCCCTACCTTGTGTGATTGGGGGAGACTTTAATATCATTAGAAATAGTGCAAATGAAAGCAAGCCAGCTGATATTAATCACTGGAGTTTTGTTTTTAGTGCCATTATTAAGCATGCTAGACTCAGGGAGCTACCTCTGAATGGTAGAAACTACACCTGGGCTAATAATTTAGCTGATTCCACCTTTGAAAAACTTGATAGGGTTTTGATTTGTCCTGGTTGGGAAGAAAAATACCACCAGCATTTGTCCATGCTTTGGAGAGGGGAGTATCTGATCACACTCCATTAATTTTGAACACTGGGGCTCACAAAACTACTCCTCCAATTTTTAGATTTGAAAACTAATGGATAATGCTGGAGGGATTTAAAGATTTTATTATGAAAAACTCGAGAGGGTCCATTGGAGACTCCAGAGTAATTTGAGACAGAAAATCAAGAGTTGTTGCTGAATGCACATTGATGTCAAATCTGCCATTTTTTTTTGTCTCGAGCAATGTTTTGAATTTTGATTTGAATTTTTATGACAACATATATTGATGTTGTGTCAATGCACTAAAAAAGTTCTGGATTTTTTCAAACATTCTTTGAATATGCAACGGGTTCCGGTGCACCGATAGCACCAATTGCCCGGGTGCACCAGATATGTTCCCGTGGCCATAGTAGTCAAGCACCTGGCATTCACGGGCATGAGCTTTTTTCTATTGCTCGGTGCTCCGTCTCTTCCTAGGCCTTAATTTCTAGGCCAACTAATACGCGTGCACCGTATATTGTTTGATAATTGGGCCGATCTCGCTAAAAATTGATGAGACTAGGTGTTTTGTTTTCAGCCACCTTTCATAATTTGCGTGGAAATCAGCTGTAAGTTGTTAGATTGAAATCTCACGGATAGAAAAAAGAAGCGACTCGAACATGAAAAAAAAATCATGCACCTGACCTATAGGTGCTCCCAAAGTGTACATCCTAGAAACAACGATCCAAGCACCTATTCGATGCCGCCGGGCTGTGTTTTTCATTCCCAATGCTCCATCTTATACATGTGCTAAGACTACCATGCATGCGGAATTTTTGATATGGCAAGATAATTAAGAAGAGAGAAAGAGACGAGTTTGGTGACCCTAGAAAGAAACAATGTCAAGTGCGCGAGCCTAGATAAAACACTTAAATGAAGGAACTTTATCAGTACATGAAAGAGTTTAGTTGCTAAATTATTAAATAAAGAGAGTTTAGCTACTAGTACAACAAGTTTAAGCATATATGCATTGGGGTTTTAGTTGCTAAACTTTTTAATGTGATTAGCATCTTATTAAAATACTTGTGCATTGAAAGAGGCCAAAAGGATATTATGCTTGTAAACAACAATGCAATCAGGCCCTAGTTACTGCTTCAATAAAACTCATCATTCAATGTTGGTTGTATGGCTCTTTCCATCAAAGAGATAAGAGCCACTGGCGGAGCTAGGAAGAAAATGTTGAGGGGGCCAAGGGTAAAACATGAGTATTTTGGTCCAAGGTTGCCC
>CBMN010035508.1:2199-14683 GCA_000582825.1 Hordeum pubiflorum | reverse complement strand
CCTTGGAAATGAGATTGTTGAGTTCCCGTGGTTCACATATTACTAAAACAACATGAGCAGGTACAGGTAAAGCGATACTTTGACGTGAGCACGATGATTGTGCTATTTGGAGTTTCTTCTTCTTCTTCGCCGATCATAGGATGGGTTTCAGGCCGGCATCCTAGAATAGCAGGGTGGACATCGTCTCTTTTTCGTTTGTATTTCATCCGTAGTCGGATCTTACTCTTCTGTATGGCAATTGGATGTATTGTTGTATTGGTGTATTTATGTTGTAGTTTGTGACGAGTGTAAGCCAATTCTTGTATACTCTTCTCTTCAGTACATGTACCTGTGACGATATCCACCTTGCAAAAGAGTCTCCGATATGCGCTTCTATCCCTGTTGAGACTTTCAAGTTTCCAGGAGGATAGGACTGCATATTGGGCGTGACACTTGTGCTCGTCGGCAACGGTTGTAACAAAACACCATGCAGCAAAAACACTGCGCTCGCCGTCGCTATGGTTGGAGCTCCACCATCGTACCAACGGCCGGTGACGGTCACAACGTCCTCCCCCTATGTCAGTTCCAACACGTGGGGCCACGGGTCACAACTTCTATGGTCACCGGTTGTAGCATCCGTGACCGTCGGTTGCAACTTTTCTGGTTTCCAGCCGCCGGTCACCGCCCTGAATGGTGGTAACAATTCAAAAAATATGCGTGGTTGCAGGAAAAACGTTGTCGCCGCCTTCAAGGATAACATTGGTCTTCATGAAATGATGTAGCAAATCTTGTGGTCAGTAGTAGCAAAAAACTGTACGGTTGCAGCAAAACAATGTCGTCGTCGTCTGGATCGCATTATCTTCACGAGAATAATGTAACAAATGTCCTTGCTGGTAGTAGCAATTTCTGTAGGTGGTAGTAGCAAAACATCTACGCGCTTGCAACAATAGCGTTGCCGCCGTCGTCGGGGGTCGCACCATGGTTGTAACAAAATTCAGCGCTGGTCGCAACTCCTCCATCGCCTGGTTCCAGCAACTCACGTCGACGGTTGCAACATCCCTTGTCGCGTTGTCGAAGCATTCCGCCGTCGAGGTCCCCCACAGTCGCCACACGCCGCCGTCGCAACTCCTCACACTCTCCATTCCCACTGGTCGCAGCGCCCCTGCCTCGGATGTGGAAGGCGCCCGAGCGAAGGAAGACTAGCTCGGGGGGAGGGGTTGGCAGTTATATCCGTTGGCAGCTCAATCTCCGACGAGATGCTGCCGGCCTGGGCAAGGAGGTAGCGGAGAAAAAAGATACGGCGCAACGCGAGTTGGTTCGGACGAGAAGATAAGGGCGAAAGAGGACAAGGAGTGGGGTAGGCCTTTGCATCCTACGTGTCGCGATTGAATTCGTTGGGGTTTACACGCGTGGACGCGACCGCCAAATGTTTTCCTAAGTTTTTATACCAGTTTTGCGATTAATTAGCAGCCATCATTAGTGCTCAGTGTTGGATTAGAAAGCACTAAGTTGATTTTTATTTTATTTTACTCCCTCTAATTCATATTAGTCGTCGATATTTAGTATAACTTGAATTAAATCAGCCCAATTAATATGGATCATTTGCATTAAATTAGCTATAATTATTATGGATTAGCGGGAGTATTTTTTTCTTCTTCTCGTAAGCTTTTGTGCAAGCACCCCCTGCAATGGAGATGCTCCAAGGGATCGTATTAAGGTATATCTGGTTGGAGATGCTCTTATATTCCATTTCTATCATTGGCACTGAGATCACAATCTTTCAGTTTCAGCAAAGACCTTGCCACCACTGTGCCAGTTGCTAGCCTCACGAGTCGGGCGTGGCACTTGACCTGACCTTCTCACTCGCTTAGCGAACAAGCAAACGCCAGGCAGGAGAGCGCCGCCTTCCCACTGGGCAGAATAACGCGCTGTAGGAAAGCGCCACCAAGCCGCGTAGCGTCATCTCAGCTAGCGCCTTGTCGACACGTGATCTCAGCTAGCGGCCAGGAGCAGGAAAGCTACACCAAGCGTCTTGCCGGCTGGAGTAGGACACAAAGCAGCGTAAGATGCATTTCCAAAGCGCGTCTTCGCGTCTGACGAGTAGACGCGAGGCAGGAAAGCGCCGGACCGTAGGACGCGGCTAAGGAAACGGCTGTCATCTCATGTTGCCAGAGCTGCAGCACCCGGTTTGTAGCACGTGTGTCATGTGTGTGTATGTTCCACAATATCAGTTACACTTTGAAACTGGATTACGTTGGTTTGTTTGGAAACGGTGCGGACTCAATAGGCCACGGTGCTTAGGCATATCCTATAAGCGAAGTGGATAATGCTCGGGTGCAGATGCAGAATCGATAAGATATAGGGAACGGCGTGGACTTAAACTGGAAACTGACATAAGTAGGTGCATCGGACGTACTCTTACGTACAAAAATGTACATTTATGCAAAATCAAAAGGGTGAATCTTGTACTAAAGTGTACTACCCTCATTCCAAAATATGGCGTGTGTATGTATTTGAAGATTTAACTTACATCATCTCCAACCCTGACACCTAAAGGGACACGGTATTTGTCCGAAAATCGATCCGGATTGGCTTCCGAACACGGATACGAGAGTCATCCATCCAACCCTATACCTCAATTATTCATCAATCTTTTGTCAAACAGCAAACACCATCCACCAAATATATTAGTAGCAATCACAGCTTACATGGATAAAAGCACTTGAAAAACAAAAAAGAGTGCAAATAACATTCATGCATGTTAAACCTTCCGCCAACAACGTGCATGCATGTTAAACCTTCCGCCAATTACATGCATGCATGCTAAAGCTTTCGCCGAACAGCATGTATGTGCATGCTATAACCTTTCGCCAAACAACATTGCTATGCGATCACTTTTCACCAAAGCAACATGCATCAGCCAAATAGCAGCGCGGCTTTCCGTCATCCGGATAGGGAGGAGAGGGTACATGTTTTTGATTCGTCAGGCAGATGTCCGGACTCCCAAAAGACTCCATTTGTTTGGTTTCGATTTGCGGGAAAAGCGAACGTTCGAACATGTCAACTGATTGATACGGGTCTGTGTTAGATGGCAAATTGTGTCCAAACAACGTGGTCCGAACGTTTGTGAAAGGTTTGAGGGGCCGCTCTTGGAGATGCCCCGAGTACATAGGGCATCTCTCAGGAAGTGAGTGAACACTAGTAGCACAAGATATTGTTTTTCAAAAATGAAAAATAATTGAGGTGGTTGCACCGGCACATGCTCGCACAAGCATCTCATATATATAGGTATAATTTCTCATCCAAAAATAACAGTTTCATATTTAACAAGGAAGAACATAAATCTGTTTGTTTGCAATGTATAATCTAGCTTAGAAAATTAAATTTCTTTAGATAGCAACAATGTCACACCTATGCCTGGGGTTCAAAATCAAAACTGATAAAGTGCGAATACAAAACTCTCTTATCAAGAGTACAATTGACTTTATATACTCCCTTCGATCCATATTAACTGTATTGTTGTACAATGTTGTACTAAATCGACGACAATTAATATGGATCAGAGGAAGTAACATATTAAATAAAGGTATGACTTGATAATTGATAATTTCTCCTTTTCATATGCGTATTCTAGACTATCATTTTCTAAGGTAATACACGAGTCTATTCATATAATAAAGAGTATGCAAGCCACGTAGACAACATAACCGCTTTAGCTAAAAGACCCCATCCAAGAAGAAAAGTTAAAATCAAGACCAAAGAATTCACTGAGCTTGATGCCAACGTCGTCACCTGCCTTCGACGCCACCACAACGGCCACGGAGAAAAAAGGGACATAGTACCTCTTCACCCGAGCTTGGAACGGCGTCATCGCTGATCTACAACTTTTTGAACCTCTAAAGTAGCCTGCCAAAGCCGAACCCATTGTCATTGAAAGAATTTGGCTAGGCAACATCTCGGCGACACCATCGAACTCCAGATATAGTACCCATGCGATGATGTCGTAGGAAGAAACTTGACCCACCAACCTTCGACCATGAATTCATCGTCTTTTGATTTCTATTGACGTAGATGATTGTTGGCATCAATCTTGAACAACATGTGGTTCCTGCCGAAGCCAAAGTGAACATCATCGCAACGATGAAGCTCGAGGACACAAGTCCATTATAAGGAGGCCACCGCCGCCACAACATTCCTGCTTGAATGAACTAGCACTCAGATCCATCACGAACTACAGAGCATAATACCGCGTTGGGAAGGATCTGGAGCTCCCTTATTCACCGCGCCATCACCTCTTGGACTAATGAAATATGAATTATATGTCAAGTATTGATTTATAATTAAAAATATGTTATTCTCGCAAGCATACGACTCTTCATGAAATAAAGAAATAGGATCAAGATCGTGTGTTTGATCTTTCCAAACATTAGAAAGGTAAGCACTTCATATTTAATATGTAAATAAAACATAGCATAGAATACAAAATACAAATCAACTCGTTTGATTTCCACTAGATATTATTTCACATGTATAGAGGGTATTCATATACTATAATATAACCAAATAAAGTATGGATAAAAAAAAGACTACTTCTTCTGGATTCTAAATTAATAAAAAAATAAGTGAATTCTCAATTTTTAAATAAGAAATAAATAATGTATACATCTAAACAAACTTTTATTAAATCTAAGAAAACCTCTAGTAAATCCAAGCAAACTTTTAAGAAATCCAAGCAACCCTTTCATAAAATTAAGCAAATATTTCGTAAATTCAAACAACCTTTTCATAAATCTAAACAACCTTTTCGTAGGTATCGTCGGATTTAGCCCGGGAGATTGAATTGGTTATAAAAACATGAGTATAATTAATAGACTTATTAGTGAACAAGAAAAATATTATGAGACGAATAAATAAATTAACTTTGAAATAACAACGATTAATTACTCTTGCTATAAAATAAGCCATAATTTTTCTTTCTTACCGTTTCGTAACAATGAGAATACGAAATCAATGATATACTTTTTTTCTTTGAAATATCACATACATTTTTCGTTTGGCAAATTACATGGGAATAGAGAACCAACGAGTGGTTGGACGATCAGGAGGGCAATGCTATCCACAGCCGACCGGGGATCAAATCGTAGGTTTACACTTTGGTGTCTCATAAAATGAAATGTTCTTCTGATGAAAGTCGACGTATCCGCCTACAGCGAGGCTCTTACGTGACTTTGTCACTCTTAAGATCTACCGGTTCAGTCTTTCGAAGACGCTTATAGGGGTACTTTATGTGTGTGTGAACTCATAGGGGCTGCGTGTATGTATGTATTTGTGAGTGTCTGTATCTGCACTGTGTTTCTAAAAAAAGGCTTAGTCTTTCGAAGACGCTTATAGGGGTATTCTATCTGTGTGTGAACTCATAGGGGCTGCGTGTATGTATGTGTTTGTGAGTGCTTGTATCTACACTGTGTTTCTAAAATAATATTATGTGGAAATAATATTATGTGTTTGTGTGTGTTTGTATCTACATCGTCGAATTTAGCCTGGCAGATTGAATTGATTATAGAAACCTGAGTATAATTCATAAAGTTATTAGTGAAAGGAAAATATTATGAGACGAATAAATAGATTAATCTTGAAACAGCAACAATTAATTACTCTTGCTATAAAATAAACTCATAATTTATCTTTCTTACTACATTGAGAATACGAACTCAATAGTATACCTTTTTTCTTTGAAATATCACATACATTTTTCGTTTGGCAAATTACGTGGGAATAAAGAACCAATGAGTGGTCGATCGGTTAGGTGGGCAATGGTACCCGCAACCCACTGACGATCAAATCTCATTTTTACGTTTTGGTGTCTAATAAAAATGAGATATTCTTCTAGTGAAAGTTAATATATCCGTCTATAGCAAGGCGCCTACGTCACTTTGTCAATCTTGAGATCGACCAGCTCGGTCTTTTGAATTCGCTTATAGGGGTACAATATGCGTATGTGAACTTATAGGGGATGCATGTACGTGTTTGTATCTACACTGTGTTTATTACGTGGAAATATACACATAGCTTGTATGTAGACTGTGAATACACACGTGGCTTGTTAACCACGTTCGGCTCTTGTCGTGCTTGCTTTGCGTTAGAGCAGAACATTCATCTCTTGTGCTAAGAAAAAAGAACACAAGGAAGCAGTTGATCCAACCAAGCAATCATTATCGCTAATTGTTTAAGCAGAAAGGAAGCTCTCTCTCCATGGCAACGCAGAGAGTGACACGTCGCCAAAAGAGTAACTGCTTGTCGCGAAGCCAGCTGTTTCGTTTGCCTACGTACAGCCGCGCCGACATGCTCCAGCCCCGCGTGCTTCCAACGCATACCTATAAATACACACACGCACGAGCACGACACTAAGTAACACTCCCACTCTCTTACTCGAGCACAATCCTCAAGCTAGACACCACCACCGAGCTAGCTATCCACCGGCAGCCTGCACCTATGGACATGAGCCTCGAGCACTTGAGCTCTCCCTCCTCCTCATCCACGACCGAGCGCGCCGTGACGGCGTGGCCGTGGCCGCCGAAGCGCCCCGCGGGCCGCACCAAGTTCCGGGAGACGCGGCACCCCGTGTTCCGCGGCGTGCGGCGCCGTGGCAGCGCCGGGCGGTGGGTCTGCGAGGTGCGCGTCCCTGGGGAGCGCGGCACGCGCCTCTGGCTCGGGACGTACGTCACGGCCGAGGCGGCCGCGCGCGCGCACGACGCCGCCATGCTCATGCTGCGCGGCCGCTCCGCCGCGTGCCTCAACTTCCGGGACTCCGCGTGGCTGCTCGCGGTGCCTCCCGCCTTCACCAACCTCTCTGACGTCCGGTGCGCGGCCGTCCAGGCCGTCGCGGACTTCCTTCGCCGTACTGAGGCCACCAGTGCCGCTGCTGCGATGCAGGAAGTCACCTCCAGCGTGTCCGCCCCGTCCTGGGCGTCGTGCAGTGTCCCCTCGTCGGGGACGGCGCAGGCTTCCGCTGATGCCGCTTTTGAGGAGCCGGACGCACTGGACATGGACATGTTCGAGCTCGACTGCTTGTTTGGGGAAACTGACTCGGACACGTACTACTACGCGAACCTTGCGCAGGGGCTGCTCATGGAACCACCGCCGACTGTGGCCACCGGGTCGTACTGGGACAACGGAGAATGCGCCGACGGCGGAGCCGGAGCTGATGTCGCGCTCTGGAGTTACTAGTACTAATATCAACAGTCTCCAACATATTTGAGTTGAAGCCGAGTATGATCAACGTCGTGAGACAATCCATCGATGGCGGCATGGATGATCTCGCATACTTCGTCTCAGGTTCTTCGTGTCTCCTCAATCCTCTCATGGCAACAAGCAGTACAGCAGTTTTTCCGTGGGCTCACCTGCTACCGGCCCGGAGGGAGACAATGACACTAGCGCGCTCTCACGCGGTTATAGTGTCTCTTGACTCTTCTTCGTTCCGAGTGTCTACTTCATTCCTTCCTTGTCGACCCCTTCGCTATACCCTAGCTATAACCAAGTGGTAATGTGGATCGATACGAAGCATCCCCTTTATTTTTTTTTATTTAGAAGAAATAGTGCTAGCAAGACCTGGGTTCTCCCTACAATTTTCTGGAGAAAAAAATTACAGTCTAGTAGGAGTATGTAATAAGCGTTGGATTAATGAGCATTTTTTTTATTTTAATCTAAAATAATATCATCACTTTTTTTTGATGAATATCGCGCTTTATTGATCAAGGATAATCAAGAGAGAGTGCCCGCCGGATACAATCCGGGGTTACATGAAGAATAAAGTCACTAGAGGACTCAGAAGATCTAGCTAGAATATGTGCCGGGACAGTCGACAAACGATTTACATGACTAAAGCGAACAGACGAGAAGACCGGGGTATCACGCCTAGAAGCAATTGCAGTCCTAACACAATTCTGCACAATGAAGTCAACATAAGCCAAAGCTTTCTCAGCCACTCTGCAGGGATGCATCCTAACATCATTGTTTCTTGCATCATTACGGGCCTCCCAAACGTGCCAAATTGTTACTACCAAAGCCGTGGCCTCGAGAGAGGTCGCACGCTGAATGAAATCAAATATCCATTGCTTGGTATGAACAAAACCTTTACGGCATAGATGAAAGCCTAAAGTCTGCATCACTACTCGCCATACCTGGCGCGCGAAATGGCAAAACAGAAAGAGATGCTCTATCCGCTCCTCTCTGCTGCAGAAAAAACATGCCCCTGCATTCGGAACATGCCATCGCAGCAAATGGCTACCCGTCGACAGATAATTGTGGGCCATTCTCCAGAGAACGGTCTTCATCTTCCCTGGAGCATTGACCTTCCAAAGAGCTTGCCAGCTTTTCTCTTCAACACCAAAGTCCGACTGCACACCATGGCCATGAGAATTAAGACTCGCATGAAATTTCTCAGACTTGGCCAAGTTATATGCTGATCTGACTGAGTAGGATCCAAATCGATCATGTGGCCAGGTAACAAAATCATCCACCACACGCACACTTAGTGGGATCTGTAACACTATGTTGGCCATAATCTCAGGAAAAACACTTCGGACCACCCCCTCGTCCCAAGCTTTTCGATCAACACTAAGGAGGAAATCCACTGTCACTCCCATTGGAATAGGGACCAGAGTATGAAAAGATCCCGCTGGGTGGCCTGGAATCCAATTATGATCCAACATCTTAATTTTGTTTCTTGTACCCACCACCCAACTCAAGCCCTTTGAAACCAGCTCTCGGCCAAACAAAATGCTACGCCAGGTAAAGGATGCTGCCCTGGGACAAGTTGCATCCATAAAATCATAATCCGGAAAGTATCTGCCCTTAAGGACCTTACCGCACAACGACGACGAATCAGTCAGTAAGCGCCAACTCTGCTTCCCCAACATTGCTTGGTTAAAGAGCACAAAATCACGAAAGCCCATACCGTCAAGGGATTTTTGAGTGGATAGCCATTCCCAACTGCGCCAATGCATCTTTTTTCGGCCATCCTCAATGCCCCACCAGTAGTCGGTAGTGGACTTTCTCATCTTGTCACATGTTGACACAGGAACCTGGAAGCAGCTCATAACATAAGTTGGTATGGACTGTACAACCGCTTTCAAGCGTACCTCCTTACCGGCCCTAGACAAGGGGCGGCCAGTCCATCCATGTATGCTCTTCCACACACGATCAAGCAAGAAATTAAAAGAACCACATACATCTCGACCTATCTCAGTAGGCATACCAAGGTATGTGTCTTGTAATACTTCATTGTGAACTTGCAATATGTTCTTAACCTCTTGTTTAATACTAAGTGAACACCTAGAGCCGAAGAAAATCGAGGATCTTCCTCAAATTTATCTTCTGGCCGGATGCATCACAATAGGCCGTCAGAGTGGAACGCAATGCCTCCGCAATGCCTCCACCGTACGGCGATCACTCTTTACAAAAAAGATACTATCGTCTGCAAACAACATATGTGAGATTAGAGGGCCTCATCGACCATTACGTAAACAATGTTGCTTACCAAGGCGCTCCTTTTGCTGCAACAGACACGATAAACCTTCAATGCAAAGAAGGAAGAGATAGGGGCTGATCGGATCACCCTGTCGAATACCACGAGATGGGACAACTGGATCGGTGAGCTCCCCATTAACTCTAACTGCATATCTAGCAGTCGTCATACACCGCATCACCATCTCAATTCATCATCGAGTAAATCCTAGTTTACTCATGCAGTCATGAAGGAAAGACCACTCAACACGGTCGTAGGCTTTCATCATGTCTAACTTGAGTGCAAAATAAGGGCACTTGGAGTGTTGTCTCCGGATGGTATGCAAGCACTCATACGCAATAAGAGCACTATCTGTAATCAACCTTCCCGGAACAAAAGCACTATGATATTCTGAAACAATGTCTCACAGAAACACCTTAAGTCTATTCGCTAAGACCTTCGATGCAATCTTGTACAGAACATTGTACAAACTTATTGGGCGGAAATTGGTGAGGTGCTCTGGATTTGTTATCTTCGGAATAAGAACAATAACAGAATCACACAGGCCCTCCGGAACAGTTTCCCGCAATAAAAAGCCTCGCATGGCGGCACAAATCTCATGTTTGAGAAATTCCTAGTGTGTTTGGTAAAACAAAGTTGGGAACCCATCTGGACCCGGCACTTTCGTCGGGCCCATCTGAAAAAGTGTTGTTTTGATTTCATCATCGGTATAGGGGTGGCAGAGACTATCATTCATGGCTGCATCAACTTTCTGTGGTATCGCATCAAGAACCTCATCTGAAGCAATACCTGGTTCTGATATGAATAAGTTCCCATAGAAGTGTTGAACCATATTCTTCATACCACCCTGATCCGAACAATGCGTACCATCATCTTTAATCAACACCTTAATTTTATTAGTACGTCGTCTTGCGGACGCCCTGGCATGAAATAATTCGGTGTTGCGGTCTCCCTCACGGAGCCAATCCACTCTAGATCGTTGTCGAGCCATTATTTCTTCCCTTTCAAAAAGTACACAAAGTTCACTTATGTGCTCATGAAACTAGCTTTCGTATATATGCTAGATATGGGACAAATTAACAAATAAACATCTTGAGCCAACTAAAACATGGAAGCAGCCGTCGTCTTCCCCCCTCCCCCCCTAAAAAAACTTAGGATTCCTCGCCTCCCGCCGGCCCGCCTCATCTCTGGTGGCCCTAGTGCCATGGGGGCATGGTGGATCCCGGCACGGCGTAAGGCTTCGTTTATATATATTTTTGAGTTATTTAGTGTTTATGTACTGCTCACAAAGGCGAGGCAACGACGACTTTCTGAAAATGGAATAAGATGCTCCCCGTCTAGCCCCCGTCATGGTGGTGTGTCTAGCATCGTCGGGGGGCATGCAAAGGTGTGTCTCGGACGGATCTCACAATATTCGGTTGATGGTTGTCTTTGATGGATCTACTCGAGCATGTCATCATTTGTCTAATCATGTGTTTGTTGGATCCTTCCAATCTACGTGTCTCTTCATTGACGACAGTTCCTGTTTTGGTCGCTGGTCCTAGGGGGCCTTAGCATGATGAGTTCTTGACTGTCTACTGTAAAAAAGCATTGTCGGGCTCCAATGAGGGAGGGGCAATGACGGCGGTGCATTTTCAGCTAGCTTTAGTATTTGTAGTCGTCGCTAGGTGATCTACGGATCGGTTGTAATTTTTATTATTTATATTGCTTTTGACGTCTGTTTTTTCCAGTATACATTTAAAGACATTTGTATACACGTTTAATATTTTTTTAAACATATAATTAACATTTTTCCAAATACAAGTTCTTGAAACTTTTTTTCAAATGCGTGTTAAATATTTCTGGATGGTACTAAACATTTTTTAAACTACTCGAACAATTTTGTACATTGTATAAACATTTTAAAAATTGACATGAATAGTTTTTTGAAATGCGTGAACATTTTTAGAATGCAATGTATATTTTTTAGTTACACAAATATATGTTACAATGTTTAAGCTTCTTTAAAATGCCACGTACCTTTTTTTAAACTTACATAAAACAACAATAACAACACAAAAAATGTTTATCCCTTCTGGACATGTTCTCTTGTTGTAGCCTGGTGGTAATCTTAGTTAAAATTGACCATGAGGTTAGATGGTCGAGCTACGCTTTCCCCTTTTTTCGGGTTACATGTCTTTAAAAATTTATTTTTGGTCCGTGTTTATATGATATAGAATTTAGTCCTGCAATCCAGGGTTACATTCCTTGAAAAAATTATTTTTCGGTCTGTGTTTATATGAATTTAGTCTGCAATCCGAACATGAATGGTAATTGTGGGACCCCGACTCATAAGTCTAAGTCACCGAATGCACGTGTACAGTGATCCCAGAATCAATGCTCACTGAACATACAAAAACTGAATAACAAGAGTCTTACCTCCATTATATACCGTTTTATATAAATATGACCATTATGGTCAAGTCTTACACAGATAGGGTCGTGAAGGCCAGACATCAAATAAACACTTGCAATGGAAATATTTAACGATAACTTGGACCCATAACATCTGTCTTAACCCTACAAGCATTCTGACTGGGAAGCGTCCTAATTTACATGTTCGTCACCAAGGTACTCTTCTTCAAATTCATGCTCTTTCATGCCTGGCCAATTAAATAACCAGGGACAAGCCAACGAGTACTTTGAATGTACTCGCAAGTCAATGAGTACTTTGAATGTACTTAAATAACCAAGAACAAGGTAATCATACATGATATAACACTAAGTAGACACTTTTGTGGAAAACTAGTTTTGAGTGCATTATAATGTCCTAACATCTTATAAAGCATGCATCATGAGGTTAAAGATATCACATAAACAGAGTATGAACAACTCTTTTTTAATCATCTCATCAAGTCATCAGACTTAGTTCAATAATTTCCTTTTTTCACACCCACGTTTTGTAAAACACTCGACGCAGTTTAAGCAGCACCACCCAAC
>CBMN010035506.1:0-11325 GCA_000582825.1 Hordeum pubiflorum | reverse complement strand
AGGGAGACCCCTCCCCCTCCCACCAAATGGGGGACAACCCCGCGAATATGGCCCGCCACCTTAGCCTTATCTAGGATGGTGGCAAGGGCGTCGACCGCCATGTTGAACAGGAAGGGGGAAAAGGGGTCTCCCTGTCTAACCCCAACGAAAGTGGGGAAGTAGGGGCCGGTCTCCCCGTTGATGTTAACCGCAGTCCGACCAGATGAGACCATCTGCATAACCCGGGAGACCCACTGGTCATCAAAGCCTTTGCGGAGAAGCACTTCCCGCAAGAAGGCCCAGGAAACGGTGTCATAGGCCTTGTGAAAGTCGATCTTCAAGAAGACCGCACGCTGCCGCCTAGTGCGCACCTCGTGCAGAACCTCATGGAAGACTAAGACGCCATCCAAGATAAAGCGGCCGTGGATGAAGGCCGATTGATTAGGATGGGTGATGCGGTCAGCTAAAAGGGTCACCCTATTGGCATACCCCTTCACCAGAATACGGAAGATCACGTTGATCACCGTGATCGGTCGAAACTGGCGGATGTCAGAAGCCCCCGCCACCTTGGGGATGAGTGAGATGATCCCATAGTTGAGGCAGGAGAGGTCAATGGCGCCCACATAGAATTCCTCGAACAGGGCCATCACCTCCGGCTTAATCACATCCCAGAAGGTCTGGAAGAACTTCACGGGAAGGCCATCCGGACCAGGGGCAGAAGCATGGTTCATCCCCTTGATGGCCGGCCAAACCTCAGCCTCATAGAAGGGGGCCGTAAGGGCCACGTTCTCATCGTCAGTGACGAGCTGGTGAGGGTCCCAAAAGGACGGGGCCAGAGACAACCCTCCCTGAGGGGAGGGTGAGGAAAGGGCTTTGTAAAAGCCATCGACGTGGGCGCGAATCTCATCTGGGCGCTGGAGGAGGGTCTCCCCATCCCAAAGGAGGGGGATGGAGTTGCGCCGGCGGCGGCCATTAGTGATGGCCTGAAAGTACGCCGTGTTAGCGTCCCCACGCAAAACCCAGCGCTGGGTGCCGTGCTGGCGCCAGAAAGCCTCCTCATCGGTGTAGATCACCGACAGCTAGTCCTCAAGGTCGTAACGGAGGAGCCACTCATCCAGGGACAGACCAGAGGAGTCTACCCGGTCAAGCACAGACATCGTCGGGTTAGTCTGGCGGTTGGTCCAGGTGAACCTGGCGCCAACCCTATCAAGCTCGCGAAGGCCAAGATCCGCAATGTAGTTCACCCGATTATTACTCTTGTCTGCAGCACAACGGATGAGGTTGAAATCGCCGCCCACCACCACCGGAAGAGGGGCAGAGGAGATCTTCCTGCGGAGCTCAACAAGGAAAGACTCGGATCAACGGTGGTCGGCCGGACCATAGACAACAACAATCTCCCATTTGAAGTTGATGGCCCGCTCATAAACCTCCATACTAACATAGAACTCACCTCGGTCCATGCTACCTATCTCAAAGGTGGCATCCTTCACTCCTAGAAGGATGCCACCCGAGTGGCCAGTCGTCCCACTAGAAGGGAGCCAGTGCCAAGCAAAGAGGTGAGGGCTCAAGTGTTCCAACTCTTGGAGGGAGAAGTCCGTCTGCATGGTCTCTTGGACAGCCACTATGTCAATTCGCTCATCGCGCCTATACTCGATGAGTTGGCGGCGTCGGCCATCCTCGCCGAAACCGCGGAGGTTCCAGAAGAGGACTCACATCAAGCAACCATGGAGGGGCTGCTTGACGCCAGGACGAGGGAGGAACTCTGGGCACGGAGTGTAGCAGTGCGGGACCGCGTACGGCCACGGATTTCCGCCCCGGCTGCAGCTGCGGCAGTGGTGCGGGAGGTGGACGGCTCCTGGGTTGGAGTCCGTAGGAGGCGGGCGCGTGATTCCGCGAGTTTACCATCAAGAATCTCACAAGCCTGAATAGCCTCAATCTGCTCTAAGGGGGGCACTTCCCCCCTAAAAACTATCGCAGAGTCAGTCGCAACCTTAGCAAGCTGGCCAAGTGGAACCGACTCAAGGGCAGAGAACGAGCATGAAGCTGAAGATGCAGGGAGCACTGGAGTACCTGTCTCGAGGTTCCGGACCGCGGCCCGGAGCTCCGCCCGCTCGGCGATGGACGGCGTCGGGTGGTCCACCGGGCGAGCAGCGTCAATCCTGCCGCTACGCCTGGAGGCGGTCACCGGAGTCGACACCGACCGCACCCGCCTGGAGTACGCAACAGTCCGAGGGGGGTTGGGGTAGGCAGCAACCAGAGTGTCCACCTCCTCAGCCCCCACCGCGGACCTGGCCAGAGGTGAAGCAGGGGCGGGGTCATCACTGGATGTGCTAACCAACCTCCTGCACTCGACATCCCCTATCATCACTGGAGTCACATCTCTCTTGTTCTCTCCTCACCATTAGGATCCCCCAATCTATCTGGTGGTTGGCGCATGTGATTTGTGGTAAGGTCGTCTTGCATCTCTGTTCGTTTCGGTCTTTGTCCAATTGATTTAATGACTTGTAAGAAAATAGCATATAGATGATTTTGTTTCTATTCATACTAGTAAATGTGCACGTCATACTAGTAAATGTGCACGTGCAACGCACGTCTTATTAACACACCTTATTATATGAAACCTAACAATTCTAGCCAACTATAGCATAAATTTCTAGATTTTTTTTAAACTTCGCACAAAGTGCATAATACCTAATTCTTGACTCGTACAAATAATTTGAAACATCACTCTTCATAAATAAACATTCCTCTTAAAACAAATATCACACATCTTTGCATCGATTATATAATCTCTTATCTAAATGCACACTTCCCCAATGCATAGTGCCCAAACAATTATAATGTTTTGTAAATAAATTTTAGTATGTGAGCAAACTGTCCAGGCTGGCTTTGACCCATCAAAGTCTGGGTCAAATATACATCAAATTATATTAGTAATAAGTATAATCCAATCAGAAATTAGAATCCCGTAGTTGGATAATGGACCATTTAAAAGGTACATGTCCATTCTCCATCACATATACACAAAGTATCATTCAGATAAGAATTGTTTCAGTATCAACAAAATTCAACAAAGAACTATTAGAAAAATCAAGTGTCATCCGAAAAAATGAGAAGAGGCCATTGTGAAACTTCAGTGGTAACTACCTTGAGCGACTATGAAGACTATGGTCTGAAACAAGCAAAAACTGCACAACATATCGCCTGCGTTCGTGTCATTTGTTGTACCCCTTGTTGTACTCATTCTATTCCTTCTATCAATGAAATGATACGCAAGCTTTGTGTATTCAGGAAATAATCAAAAGAGGGCATGCTGAATGGAGTCACTCCTAGTCCTAACATAGTGCAGCTGCCCACGTTGCATATCAACTGCAAGACATGTGCTACTAAAATAAAACATATGAAAATGTATTGCATAGAGCCGTTTGATATAGATGTAGAGATGGTACATGTTCTCGTCTAGTAAAACAAAACTATGATGTTTTTCTATTATTCTACTTGGTTTTGTCATATTTTCCAAACTCAGTTTTGTCATATTTATCCAAACTCGGTTTTGTCATATTTTTCCCCTCCATATTGGATCAAGGGCCATTAAGTATCAGTCAACTATTATTATTATTTCAAATGAGAATGGGATCACGAGTTATCAATACATAATATGTCTCAAACTATCTATCAAAATAGTTTGCGGAAAAATAAGCACTGCAAAGAAATCTTTATGCTAAACTCGTTGTAGAAGAAATGATTCCTGACAATCCATTCTTTATCAAACTTCATAATTGTCGTTTAACTTCTATAGCCTTTTGTTGAGTCTCCTACTGGATCTCCAGTTCATGAGCAGGATGTTGGTGGAACTGAAGCCTGGGGGTTCGCAATCAATACCAGAAGCTGGCCCGGATGGATGAAATGGCTGCCATTCGTATGAAGAAGCGCGACAGTGAAGGTACCTCATCTCTTTCTGACCACAACCAATTTTCGGTCTTGTCCAATTCTAAGATTGTTGTGCAGGCTTCTCTTATGGGTGTGCAAATTCCTGATGATAATTTTTCTACGATCGATATGTTGCGTGAATTAGAAATAGCTAGGCAGTCCTTACATGATAAGAACTCGGATCCTGCTAGTATGGTGATTAATGACTGCCTGGGTAATCCTACTCCCCTCTCCCTTTCCTGGGATGAACATGAAGAGGATGAGGATATCCCATTTAGTGTTGTCAAATCTAAGAAGAAGGGTAAAAAAGGAAAGAGTAAGAAAAATGTGGTGATTACCCCTCCGAATCACAAGTCTCGGCCCCTTACCAGGAAACAAAAACTTGAGGTGGCTGGTATGGATGCCCTTATTCCTGGCAGGCCTACCAGAGCTAAAGATAAACCCAGCCGATATAAATGATAGGGCTCTTTTGGAACTGTAGGGGGGCAGGAAAAAAAGGCATGGCTTCCTGTCTCACGGATATCATTAATGCCAATGGTGTTGATTTTATTTGTTTGCAGCAAACCATGAAAAGGGATTATAAAACTTCTTTCTTCAGGAAGTTTGACCCTCAAATGGATTTTTGTTGGGAGTGGATTCCTGCCAAAGGAAAATCTCTGGAGGTATCTTGTGTGGCGTGTGGGCTGATAAATTTGACATCATTAGTAGTGTTCGGGGCAAATATGTTCTACAGTTGAATTTGCTTGATAAGCACAAAAACTGCAAATGGACTCTTCTCGCTGTTTACGGCGCGGCTCATGATGAATATAAACCTGAATTCTTAGCAGAATTGTCCTCATTCTGCAACAAGATAGACTCTCCTTTTTTGGTTGGCGGGGATTTCAACATCCTCAGACATTGTGGTGAAAAAAATAAGAATACCCCTTTGTCCCATTTCTCGGATGTGTTCAACTCTATCATCCATTTTCTTGGGCTTAGAGAAATCTTCATGTCCGGAGGTAGTTTCACTTGGACTAACAGACAAGAGCACCCTACTTTAGAGAAACTAGATAGAGTCCTTATGTCCTCGAGCTGGGAAGACTTGTATCCCCTTGTCTCTGTCAGAAAGTTGATTAGGGAGTTGTCTGATCATAATCCCTTGCTGCTTGATGGTGGGAATGCTCCCCCTAGAGCTCCTGGAGCTAGATGTTTCAAATTTGATATTTCCTAGTTGGATAATGCGGATTTCCTATCGTTAGTGGCCGATATTTGGGCTAAACCTGTATACGCGAATGATCCTATTGACATTCTTAACATCAAACTGAAGAGGATCAAAAAATTCTTTAAGGGGTGGGGGTCCAATATTTTCGGGAACAATAAAATTAAGAAAAACCTACTCAGATTGGAGCTCCAAGATCTTGAGCTTTTAGATGAACAAGGAGATTTGAGTGGGGATGCTAGTGTTAGAAAACTGGACATTCATGTAGAGCTTAATAACATGTTTGTGGAAGAGGAACTTTTTTGGCATCAAAAGTCACATGAGAGGTGACTGCTCAAGGGGGACAATAACACTGACTTTTTTCATAAGGTTGCAAATGGGAGGCGGAGGAAAAATATTATGCACTCGTTGGAATGCGGGTCTGTGGTTATTGAAGGGACCAAGAATCTTTTGTCCCACGCCACCACTTTCTATAAGGAGCTGTTTGGCCCTGCTCCTGGCAATATATGTAAGATAGATGCCAACTTGTGGTCGTAGGAGGAAAAAATATCGGAAGATGACAATGATTATCTAACTAGGCCTTTTACACTCGAGGAAGTTAAGGAGGCCCTGTTTGCCATGAAACCTAATCGGGCCCCTGGCCCTGACAGTATCCCTGCTGAGTTCTACCAGCATTGTTGGGAGGTGGTCTGCTTTGATCTGTTTCGGTTGTTTGAATGGTTTTACGAGGGTAGGCTGGATGTACAATGTTTAAACTATGGTATTATTACCTTGTTGCCTAAAACTTCTGTTGCTAATAAGATTCAACAATATCGCCCGATTTGCTTACTCCGTTGCCCCTACAAACTGATCACTAAGGTGATGGATAGGAGGGTGGAGATGTATGCTCCCAAGTTGTTTAGTATTCAACAAAATGCCTTTATTAAGGGTAGACACATCATGGATGGGATTCTGTCTCTCCATGAAATTATGCATTACACTCACATCAAGAAAAAAGTTGGGGTTATTCTAAAGCTTGACTTTGAGAAAGCATATGACAAGGTCAATTGGGATTTCCTACTTGATTGCCACACCAAACGAGGGTTCAATGACAAATGGTGTGGCTGGGTGTCACAGATCCTTCGTAATGGCACGGTGAGTGTGAAGATTAATGATGAGATGGGCCCCTATATTCAGAGTGCCAAGGGTGTTAGACAAGGGGACCCCTTCTCCCCCTTTTTGTTCAATATGGCCGCTGAATGTTTAACTAAAATGATGTTAGCTGCTCAAAAAAATAACCTGATCCAAGGGTTGGCTCCTGAACTTGTTGATGGGGGAGTGGGCATACTTCAGTATGCTGATGATACAGTGTTGTGTTTCTTGCATGATGAGGAGAAAGCTGTGAATGTTAAACTTCTCTTGTACCTCTTCGAGGTGATCTCAGGTCTAAAAATCAATTTCAAAAAGAGTGAGTTTTTTACTATTGGAGGGGATAATAATATGGACCAGCTTTATGCTGAGATGTTTGGATGCCAAATAGGGAAACTGCCTATGAAATATCTGGGGGTCCCTGTGACATATGCTATGCTGAAAACAATGGACTGGGTCTTCCTTGATGCAAAACTCCTTAAAAGGCTGGCAGCCTGGATCAGTTATATAGCCTCTTCAGGTGCCAGAGTGACCCTTACCAATTCTAGTCTGGATGGGATCCCTTCTTATTGGATGTCCATGTTTCTCCTTAATAAAACCTTCATAGAAAAAATGAATGTCCATCGTAGACGCTTCTTTTGGAGGAAAGGAAAAAAGAAGCATGCTTATCATTTAGTCAAGTGGACTAGGATTTGCCGGTCTAAAAAGATTGGTGGTCTGGGCATTAAGGACTTGCACAAACAGAATGTCAGTCTCCTAGTCAAGTGGTGGTGGAAGTTAGAAACCGGAGATGGTCTGTGGCAACGTATCATTCGCGCTCGGTATTTTAAGCTCAAAATTGTAGATAATATCCAATCTAGATTTAATGATTCGCCCTGCTGGAAAGCCATCATGAAAGTTAAGGAAACTTGTATGGAGGGCAGGTTGATCAAAATAAACAAAGGGGATTTGGCCAGAGTTTGGCATGATCCCTGGATGGATAATATGACCCTTAAAACCTCTTATCCAATCCTATTTGATATCTGCCAGAATCAGGACTGCACTTTTGCAGATTTTGCTAGTAACGGCTACAATTTACAATTTAGATGGGCTTTGTTCCCACCTCTGGATGATCAATGGAATAAGATAGTTACCGCTGCTATAGCATTCCCTCTTAATTCTTCTCCTGACAAGGTCATGTGGAGATTTGGAAAGAATAAAGAATTTACTACGAAGTCTGTTTATGAATGGTTGGAAAGGGACCTATCGGGACCTGATTATAAATGGATTTGGAAGGCGATGATTCCTTTGAAAATCAAAATCTTTATGTGGCAATTGTTTCAAAATGCAGTTCCTACTAGAGATAACATGAGGAAGAGAAAATGGCTGGGTAACCCTGTTTGCTCTTTCTGTAATAATATATAGACTGCGAATCACCTTTTCTTCGGATACACTTTTGCTAGGGTTGTGTGGGGGGGCTTTGGGCTAGCAATGGACGCTCCTTGCTGCACCAAAACTATTTGGCAAAGTTGGGTGTGGCTATACAAGTATTTACCTGGGGGTAAACAACACTATATGACCATTATTGCTGCTGTGTGTTGGGGTGTTTGGTGCACTCGGAACAGGGTGACTTTTGATAAGCACATCGTGAGATCTCCTCTTGAGGCAGTATTTACCGCGTGTTCCTTTTTGATGTATTGGTCAGGTTTGTTGAAAGAAGTGGACAGGACAAGCTTCTAGGCCGGGGTGCGGAGGATGGTTCAAGTGGCTGCCTCTCTGGCAGATCGCTCAACTCCACGAGGCAGGCTAACACTGGAAGGCAGGATCGGGGCGTGATGCATAGGCGCTGGGTGACTTCTCTTTTGGTCGATGGTAGTCGGTTCCCTTGCTGGGGTGTGATACCCGTTGAGATGTCTGTGGTTTCGTTTTGTTGGTACTGGTCTCTTGTGGGAGTTGGTCCCGGTTATGTTAGACTTTTCGAGGATGGGTGGTTTGTGTCAATAGGTTTTTGCCTCACAGTGGGTGACTCGTTTCAGAGTCGTTCGCAGTGGGTTTCCTATTGATGCTCCAACTCACTCTCCCCTTTCGGTTTCCTCTTTTTGCTAGTTTGCTGGTTTTGCTATCATCCTGGGTAGTGACTAGACAAAGACTGATGTATTTCCGTTAAGCAATTAATGGAAAGGGGAATGAGCCCGGTTGGAAAAAAAAACTTCTACAGCCTTTTGGAAGTCTATGCATGAGGACTAATAAGTTTCACAAACTCCTGGTGCTCACCAATAAAAATTTCACAAACTGCAAGTACACGCCTTCTAATTATTATTTTAATATTTTTATCCAACACCATGTCTCCGTAAATAAAATAGCTTACAATTGTGCAGTCAAATGATAGGGTGCTCTCTAACCTTCTTTAAAATGATACATGCATAGGTGAGCTTTAGCTGCAATCTTAAACCATAACTTTCACTATATGTATCTTCTGTTCATAAATTAATCTTGATTTGCAAACATCAACAGATCTTTCAGCTAAAGATTGATGCTTTAAGGCTAACCATGGTAGGAGCTAAAACTGAAGAACCATAATATCAGAAAAAGGACACAAATTAATTATAAGGCAAAAGAAATAGATAACATGAGCATGGAATGTTTTTATTGTTCTTCTTGTGTGAGCACCAACTAATCTGTACATTCACTGTAGTAAAATTATGTGAATAATCTCAGTTGATGCTTAACACTGGTTTTGGTGAATTTCTACAATTTATGACCTAGAGCAGCTGAGCGGGGCGAATCATGTACATGGACTTTTGTAAGGAAGAGAAAAGTACAACAAAGCATGGCTGCTATTTTATTGGATTCAAAGCAAGAGGTAGCTAATTCTGGGGACATTAGCAACAAGGTAAAACATGAAGATATATCAAGAAGTTGTACCTCCACATTGAGACGCCAACAAAAGCTTTCGCCACAGCAGAAGTGAGGAGAACAGAGACCATGCCTAGCGTGGCAATTTCCCACAAGTAGCATCATGCGGAGTTCTAGAAATCTCAATTCCATCCACAAGCAGAAGCACCATGGGCATAATAAATTTTAGCCTCTCAAAGTCTAACCAGAAACCAATCAAATATCAAGAAATGATCCCAGAGTCACTTAGGTACCACATGGACCCAATCTAGAATTTCCGTCCATCTGCCGTTGACTATGTACTTAGATCAAGAACCAGAGTTATTCAACATATAAGTTCTCAACTCGGGATTAATCGTGTAAAACCAACTTCCATATATGTTAGTGTAGAATTATATAATTATTTATTCATGAAACAATGATGATTTATGTTCGCCTAACCAATTTGAGTACTCTCTTTTCTCAAGAAAACAATACAAATGCTCTGTAGTACGGCATGAGCCAAATTTAGGCTGCACACTATCCAATATGCCATCTATTTAGTAAAGGTTGTAGTAGTTCATAATCAGGCAATGTACAGTACCTGAAAACATCATGCCCGTGCATTGCTGACCGCACCGACATGGACACGACAAAGACATTCAAGCAAGAGATACTGGTGCCAAGAAGAGCCATATTTGAAACTGCTCTTCTCGTGAAGATCGTTTGTTCCGTCGGACACCGCGTAGTGAAATCCTTCCTCCAGTTATGCAAAAAAATAGCAGGAATGCCATGTCGAATTCCAACTTGTCACGTCTCGTAACAGTAAACAGGAATGTAATAACTTGCAAAGTGTAAATGCCTAAATATATGAAAGCAAAACCCATCATATATGTAATGGGAGCAGAAGCAGGCCAAGGAAATATCGACTTGAAAAATGGTAACTTTAGTTACACAATTAATATTAATATATAGCAAGTAGCAAGTGTACTAATGCTAGTATGAAAAGTCAAAAGTTAATACAGAGTAATATATAATTGTAAAAGAGCAGCAAAGCATACTTAAGAGGAGAACTAGTTTTCTTTCGAGAAGTGTTGCTATGCTCAACATCATAGATTTAACACCAGTTACAACACCGAGGACAGAGCCTTATCAAAGCAAAAAAAATAGGTGCTCCAGTTGACTGGGTTGGCAGCAGAAATACTCCTAACCAAATGACTCTAGGTTCTAACATGCATTTGTTTTAAAAAAAATTTGTAGTAATTGCAACTTTGATATAGTTCACATTGGACAGACCATGTGCAACAACCATCACATACATGACCCTGCCATAAAAATGAAACATTGCAGCGAAGAAGATTACAAACACATAGTTCATCCCCCAAAAAGAACTAATATTATTTCAAATGGCTAAAAACTACTGGCAAGGAGGATAAGTATTGAAGATGCAGAACAATTGAGATGCAATGTGCTTAATGGCACTGTGCATTTTTTTTTGAAAGGCAACGTAATTTATTGCAGTTTGTACCGACACTTGTATAGGTCTGCCACAGCGCCTCCACCTTATCCCTTCTATGACAGAGGAACCCGTTGTCCGCACCCATTGCCATTTTGTCCCACCTAAGTTCCAGTTTAAATTCTATACGTAAAGCGAGCCCCAGTTGAATGCCCTATCAATGATAGCTTCCGGTTGGCAAGTAGCTAACAATTCAGAGTATGTTTAAATGTCTGACTCGCTTTCACAATATCGGTCTTTATATTCCACCGTCTTCCACACTATCCGTGGCTATAGACAACTGAAAACACAATCCACAAACTTACATGAATTGTAGGGTTGCATTATGCAACGTTTCAACCGGCCATGAGGCTCTCGCCTCCAAGTGCATCATAGCTCACTGTCGGTGTACTAAGGTTTGGGGGGCCCGTTAGTACCCCAGACCAGTGTGCGGGCAGTCGTAGCCGTCCCGGGCCTTGCCAGGGATAACCGAGTGCCGGACGCGGCAACACCTGGAGGGCATTCAAGACAGAAGACAGGAGGATGGGGGTTTGGCCCCCGGCAAGGCGTTTGCCGGGAAGGATCCGCCAAAGCCCCGGCAAGACGAGCGCCCGGCAAGGCCCCTGCCACATCATCACGTTTCCAGCACGGTGACTAACCCGTTCCCTGGACGCGTGTCGCGACGGTGGTCTAGGCGGTGCGATGGGACGGCGGCTTGTCACGTCCCAAAACCGTAATGAGT
>CBMN010035502.1:0-10049 GCA_000582825.1 Hordeum pubiflorum | reverse complement strand
CACCCCCCTCTCTCCCCTCTTCCTCGGCCAGCCATCAACAAGCAGAAGGCCTGCAGCTGTTATTTCATCCATCTTCAGGTTAGCCACTAATTAAGCATCTTTTTCACTTCAATTTGTGTCTTCAATTCCTGATCGCCTTACATGATAAGCTGGCCGCCAGCTGCTTCATATTTTCGTAATTTTCTTTTTATATGTATGCCAGTGGCTAATCCCGTATATCATCCCTTTTATCTTCCGAACATCACCCCTTTTTTCCCGGATCTGATCCTTCCATTTACATTTTTTAGATGTCTTTTCCACGGACATATCTTGCTCACAAAAAATAGCCCTACGTTCTGTATGACCATATCTTTTTCACGATTTGTAGGTCCGCTCATGCATGTTAAGAATCGCGTTCTGCAGTCTTGTTAATTTTTCTCGCCAAAATATACGAAAACATATGGAGCAATTCTATGTGTTAGATTCGATCGACGAACGCAGACCATCTCCTCCTCCCCAAAAACAATCATCGCGAAAGATCCTGTCGTGTTCACCACATTTTGCAAATACAGAAAGAATCCAGCAGCCCAGCGTCGCTGCTCCCCGGACTACACTGGAGGCGACGACTCCACCCCGTCCAACAGTCCCCTCGACTCCTCCCTCCTCTTGTTCTCTATGCCTCACTGGGGGCGCCGCAGGGATCTCGCGTCTGGACGCTTCTGACTTGGCGGAGCTTGCTTCTTGACGCGAGTGCTCTAGGCAGGATATCGGATCGCGCTAAATCTGCCCGCTCCGGTGTCGTCGGTGGTTCACTCCCCTTTTATCATTCGAACTACATTCCCTTTTTCCCTGATTCTGGTCCTTGGCTGTACAATATTTAGACGCGTCTTTTGCACAGGCATATCTTTCTCCTCAGATAATAATAGCTCTACCTTCTATATGCCGTACTCGTCTATGAAGCCGAATACGGATTGTAGGTCGCTCATGCATGCAGGATTTCCGAGTAGTTGCTAGGAATCGCGTTCTGCCTTCTCGTTTATTGTAGGTCGCTCAAGCATTTATATGTTTGAGCGCCTCTCATCGATATTTTGGTACGACATCTCCAATGCTGATTCTCAAACCGGAAAACCCATCTGTCTACGGACCGGGATGGACCAGTCCGTGGAGATGCAAAGATGCGTGAGCCGGGCATCCAACCGTAGCCCCATATATTTCAAACCGGAATTCAACAAACAAGGCAATTTTCATGTAAACAGGATGATTTTCATACAAACCAGATGGAAACATATAAATTTCGGACATAATTCGACAAAATATAACGGACCGGACTAGGCTATTCTAACCTAATCTATTGCCTACCGTAGCGAAGCTCCATTCCCATGATAGGTCTTCCCCATGTCCGACAGCCTGCTCATCGGATCGTCGTGTGCCCCGGAAGCATATGCTTTAGAGGAAGCGGAAGAGTAGCCCCCGCCTACGCAAAGGACGGATCAAGGTTGGTTTTTGGGCAGGGAAAAATGGTCACCATGGCCTCAAAGGGTGACAGCCTCCCATGGTTTAATATTCATCACTATCGGTGGTGGCGGGTGTGCCGGCTTCGTCATCACGGTCGTAAACTCCGCCCGCCGCCTCATTGATGTCCGCGAAGGCTACGTCTTTCTCCACCCGCAGGACACGATACCACCAATGGTTGCGAACGGATGGCACAGGCGGAGCGGTAGGACAGGAGTAGGGCCTCTTGCTCGTGCACGTTCGCCATGATGCCCTTGCTGGCGTGCTCCTCCTCATGTCGGCCTGGAGCAACTCGTCACTCCTCCGCGAGCCGGCTTGGAGCGGCGAGTTACTCCCCAGCTCACTGTCCTGGAGCAAGCGCCTCTCCCAAGGTTGTGCCGCCTGGAGTGGCAAAGGCGGTATAGCGGCGAGTTACTCCCCAGCTCACTGTCCTGGAGCAAGCTCCTCTCCCAAGGTTGTGCCGCCTGGAGTGGCAAAGGCGGTGGAGCAGCGAGTTTCTCCATCAGGAAGCTTGCCGGCAAGCCACCTGGTATTTGGCGGGCACGGCGGGACACCCAGCCGGCTGCAATGTCAGAGAGCTCCTTCTTCTGCTGGCCAGAGAGGCCTTCCTAGAGGGCTTTGAAGGTGGATGGCAAGTGTGTTGCAAGGATCAGATGGAGATCGCAGGTTTGGTGCAGTTCTTACCTATTGCCTGGCCATGTTTAAATAGCGGACGGATGCGAGGCGTCAACCGGTGAGGTCTTTAATCCCGGTTGACACACGGGCAAACATGTGGTGTCGTTGTACAACAGTGCTTCTGAGAAAAGGGAAAAAAAATATGCTTACAGATTTGCATCTCCTTGAAGTACAAATTTACTTCTGCGAGTCTCTCGCCAAAAATACTTTCACAAGAAGCACCAATTTGCTTCTCGTGGAAGCGCAGTTCTGCTTTCGCGATGTTCTTGTCCGAAAAAAGGGAAAAGCACGGCATGTGTCTAACGGTGAAGACTGTTCGGGATCGGGATGCGTTGTTCAAGATATAAAATACTTTCCCTAAAGAAATCTACAAAAGAAAAACACAGGTTGCGACAAGTGATGCACATGCAAGGCGTCAACTAGTGATTTTGGGGTTTTCTCATTCAGTTTTGCACCTAGTCCACCAGCCCCCCTCTCCTCCCACGAACATGGGCTGGCCTGACACATAAAAAAATAAGAGAACCAACAAAGCAATTGTTTGATTAGGAGAATGATGGTACCCCAACTGCCAGGATCAAACAACCCTTTGTTTAAAGCTTTGATGTCTCATTAATACAAATTATATTTTAGTGGAAGATGACATTTCTTCAATAGCGAGACGTTTGTAGTGACTTCATAAATCTTGAAACAATGCAACCCCCCTAGCCGTTCTACACTAGGCCTTGTATGAGTGTGCTAGTGCGTGTATCTACGCTGTAATCGGAGTTTCCAGAGACGTTACATATAAAATCTAGCAATACAACAAAAAATATCGTATGTGTTGGACAAATCCCATAAATTGGTTGGTTGTTACGTTCCACCCATGAGCTGCACATATGTAAAAATCCTATATACTACCTGTAGAAGGAAAAAAATATGCTATAAAATCTAGCCAGTGCCTTTCAGCGTGGTTCGAAAAATTTATTTGTGTATGATTCTCCTGTTTTTACAATAGAAGTTGGCTGAAAATATTTGTGTCAAAAAGCTAAGTCATAGTGTAAAATAGGTGCACAAAACATAACTTATAGTTTTTAGAACAAAATATGCACAAGGAATAAAGGTAAAAAAATATGGAGAAAAGTATTTCTTTACACCTCTACATAAATATAGAAGAATGTTATAAACATTTAGATATTAGAAGTTGTTAATTGTTAAGGTTGACAAGCTTGCCGTACAAAAACAACTGACGGTGTACCAAAGTACTAGGTCAAGTAGCATGGACTATTTAGCTTCAGAAAAAAGTAACATGGACTATTCCCGCAAAAATGACTTGTTGGTATACAAATAAGGGAGAAAAAAATTATGCACACTTCAGGAGGTATAGACAAAATTAAAAATGACATGTTGGTATAAAAATAAGGGAGAGAAGACACGTACTAATAGAAACAAGTGATAATATATAATCCAAAAGAAGAGCTATAACTGTAGGTATCGAGCTAAATGTATGTTTAACCGAATTTGGTTGATAGTTATAAGATAAAATTTATATCTGCGAATAACTTATTTCATGCGTATGTACGTGCATTAAGAAAAGTGCTGACAAATGACGGCCCTCGGAATGCCTGTGTTGGATGTAGGGGAGATAGTGGTCTCCCTTCCGGCAACGACACGACTGGGTTGTGGCAGAGCCAATGGTTTCATCCTACAAGGCTCGATCCTCCTCTTCATTGCTCGTCCGAGATCCCCGGACTCCTTTGTCCCCGTTGTTGTGGTCGGTGTGGTGCTCTCCGATGGCATGATTGTTTTTCCCCTTGTGTTGGCCAGCTTGTTTCGGCTCTAGGTGATTTTTATCTGTATTTTTTCTGTTATTTTTATGCTCAGCCGTTGTAATAATCTGCACCTTATATCCTAGCCGGTTGATGGCTTCATTAATTTAAGTCCGGCTATATGCCTTTCTTCTAAAAAAACTGACGGCCCTATAGTTTAAACAAACGATCAATCATAAGAAATATCCAAGTAAAAAACAATTAATTCCTTTGATTTGTTTTACAAGTTATGTATGCAACATATATATATGGTCACTCTTATGAAATGTTCATGTTTCCATTTACAAAGACATGGGACGTCGAAGCTAGACACTCCTGGGAGATGTATGATACTATGGCGAGCAGGTTACAACATACGAGTTTGACACCAAGGGAATTTACCCTCCAATATCTGGGACAAATTACAGATAACTTCTCCGAGGACAACATAATTGGTCGGGGTGAGCATGGAGTAGTTTACAAGGTATAGTTTTATTCTCAGTTATATGTATCAATTAATTAATTTGAGAATATACTATAACTACAAGAACCCGTGTAAATTTTAACAGGGGGTACTGAGCAGTGGGGAAGAGATTACTCTGAAGAAGTTATATTATATGCCAGAGCTTGACGACACAATATTCAGGAATGAGTTAAATAACCTTGTGAGAGCCCGGCATCAAAATATTGTCCGGTTGGTTGGTTACTGTTGTAATCTTGGAAATAAACGGGTTAAGCACGATGGTGAATATACTTCTGCAGTAGTGGAAGAAAGATTTCTCTGCTTCGAATACTTGCAGGGTGGAAGCCTGGACAAGTATATTCTTGGTATAACAGTATTAATTATGTCGTATATATTAGTATTATTTTTCATGTAAATAACATTAGTTCCTTAAACTATGTCTTCCGTTAGCTACCCTCAGTTTACATCTAACTTGAATACACTTATGTGCACAATTGTACAGATGAATCATGTGCACTTGATTGGCACACATGTTTCAAAATTATTAAGGGGATATGTGAAGGTTTGAATTACCTTCATAATGGAACCGACGAACATATTCTCCATCTGAATCTAAAACCTAGCAATATATTGCTGGACAAGAACATGATGCCCAAAATAGGAGATTTTGGTTTATCGAGACTCTTCCCTTCAGCACAGTCCTATGTGACAGCCGAAGCAATGGAACGAACATGGCAAGTTGATACTTCATGAGAAATGATTACTTTCTTTAACATTTATGAAAATATTTTATTTGGTATCATGCAGGAAGCCACTAGAGTATATCGACAAAGGTCAAACTACATCGAAATTTGACATATTCAGTTTGGGTCTTATAATAATACAACTGATGTCAAGGTTTATTGGCTATTCTCGTCATCCAGACATGCCTTCTCAACAATTTTTTGATCTCGTAAGAGAAACAAATTCCTATATCATTACCAGCTGTCAGTCTTCGCAAATACTATCATTTTATATTTCAAGTTTGCATGCAGGTGCGTCTAAACTGGGAGAAACAGCTGGCGACAATGACACCGTGTGATACGTCATGGCAAGTTAGGGCATGCATCGAAATAGCGTTAAGATGTTTGGAGGACGACCAAATGAAAAGACCTGCTATAGCCGATATTGTCAACGAGCTGAATGAAATTAACACTATCGAAAGTTCTTTCACAGGCAAGGTATATATATTGTACACGCTTCTGACAACTGTTATTTACTGTCCACATGTAGCATGGAATTGAGAGAAAATGTAGCATGTATTTTTTAGATAAAAAAAGAGAACACTCTGTGGCTTTCAATGTGAAGATGAACACATCCAATCCTTCATTACTAAATTATTTCCTTATAGGTACGATAAAAAACAAAAGTATGGCAATTGTTTGCATGAAAGAAAAGTATAGCATATGACTTGCCCTGTGTCTACAAGTTGTGCCTTTCCTGGCAGGGAATTTATATGAAATGCCAAACTCACTGTGATATGCTCTAGCTAATCACTGTCTGATGTGTGGAGTAGTTTCTAGGGGGCTTCACTTATTATTTTCCTTCTTGCGTGTTTGCCCCTTTGTAACAAATTCTTTGTGGTGTTCCTGTAGATATATTTTGTTTCCAAAAATTCTATTGATTTTCATGAACTACTAAGTTAGTTTGAAAGAATAATACCTCAGCATTTGATAGAACCACGTTTATGAAGGAGAGGATAAGAATCACATCAGTCTCGTCTAATATTAGCATCAGACCACTCCATATTTAACTTTTCAAGTCGATCTTCTCGTTTTTCCGGATCATGATCATCGATATGTGACCAGAATGGAAGCTCTTTGTTCGGACGTAAGTCAGAAAGCTTGAAATGCCACAATATATCTTCTTGAGCACTCCATTTGAAATAAAGACCACATCTGAACAAAAACATTGAGAAGGTAGACATGAAAAATGAATTAATTGGATATAGCCAGTTCAGAAGATCGAGTTATACCTAGTTTAGAAAAGAAACAGTGGACAAATATCATACTCATATAATGTTCCAATCATTCCAGCCTTGTAAGTTCCTCGTCGAATTTCTCTAGATCATGCTCATGGATATATGAGTGGATACAGGATACTAGTATTCTAGTACTGAAGTTATTTGAACTAATTCAAGTTGGATATTTTGATGATATGCATTTTCCCGATTCAATCATCCTGAGGTTACAGATTAAGAGAGGGACATTGCATGGGCTATTGGTGATCCTTAGACAGGGGATGAAACACAGGTCTTTTTGAGCAGTGGCGCTAAAATATTTAGTGAATAGAGCAGGCAACGTGTGATTTTCCTGTAATGAATAGAGCATGGTCACTACTTACCGCAAAATTCAGTAGGACTGAACAAAACAATCTTTAGAAATATGCCTTGTGTAGTGCACCAAAATGCCACGATTGGGACGAGGTGAAGTTGGAGTGACTTATATATGTAATTGTGAAGCTTCCCCGCTCTAGTATTACATAGGTGTTCTATGAGTGCGTGCATTTGTGGTATGTGGGTGTATGCACATGTACATGATACCTCTTTAAAAAATAATAGAAGATCAGTTCTTTAAAAAAAAATCTGTAATTGTTTTGTTAGAACTCAGAAAATTCTCACTTGTACATAGGAGAATGGCCCATACCATGCTATCTATGTAGCTAGAGATATTCACTTGTGCTTGGATTAAAAAAATCTATTTGTAATTTTTTTGTTAGAACTCAGAAAATTAATACTGGCGCTTGGCTTCAGGTGGAGATGGAGGACCGGGGCTCTGAATGGCTTCGGGCAGCGATGGAGCTTCCAGTTTCTGCTTCGCTTGGCCCCATAGGACCCCTGTTCCAGAAACTCCATTCGTTTAAGGCTACCAAAGAAAGTCTGCCAGCGGGGATTAATCAAGGTGATATCCAGAGTCTCAAAAAAGAGCTCGAGAAATTATGCATCTCCCACATGGATCTGTTAGAAGCCAATGACACTAGCTTCACGGCCATGTACTGGATGAAGGAGGTGCGCGAAGTTTGTTATGATACAGAGAATTACTTTGACAAGCTTATAATGCAGTCCAGGAATGGCAGTAGTGTGCGTTGGATTTGCAAACTGCTGAAAACACGGCCTCAGATTGCAATTGATTTCTCAACATTAGTGGCTCGTGTGGCGGATGCTCGTGAAAGACGTGGACGATTCCTTGAATGGAACATTGACAAAGAAAATGTCGACCATGAATGTGGAAAAGCCAGTGCCACTCCAGATATTGCAAGTTCCTCCACATTGCCTCTACAACCGCCGGTGCCGGTTGCCGGTGTCAGGAGGTCCGAGCTGACCCTCAGACTGTCGGTGCCAGTTGTTGCACTCATGGACGATCTTGTCAACCTCCTCGCGTTCGATGACGAGAAACAGAAACAACTCAAGGTAGTACCTATCTTTGGGTTTGCAGGTGCTGGAAAGACTACAGTTGCCAGGATCTTATATCGTAATTTTGGAGGAAAATTCCACTGTCGGGCTTTTTTACGGATGTCTCGGCAGCCGGATATAAGGAGGCTTCTCACCAGCATGCTCTCCCAAATCAAGGCACCTCCGGCTCATGCCTTTGCTGATGTGCAGGTGCTCGTTGCCAGTATAAGGAAACATCTAGAACAGAAAAGGTAGTATTTCTGTCTTCTACTCTCTCCGTTTCGAAATATAAGTGTTTTTAGAGATTCCACTACAAATTACATACGAAATGTATATAGACATGCTTTAGAATATAGATTCACCCATTCTTCTTCATATGTAGTCTAATGAAATCTTGGAATAGACTTATATCTAGACCCACCAATTTTCCATTTGATTTTTTTTATTTGTTCGGATTTCTTTTTATATACTTTTCATGTGTCGTGTGCAACTATAGAGGCATGTTGCATGCCCGCTGGCTGCAAACTACTCCTTCCGTTCCTAAGTACTCCTATAAGACATTTTAGATATCCCAATATTGACTATATACGAAACAAAATGAATAAATCTACACTCTAAAATATATCTATAAATATCTGTATGTAATACATGTTGGAATCATTAAAAGGGCTTATATTTAAACACGGAGGGAGTACGTTATGTCCACGACCGCACACACCTGCAGTTGCATATCCGCTCACAGTGTGTGACTACATTAACATATTTCCCTAAAAAAGGTGGGCAACCAAAAATTGAAGGGGTGAGAAATAAAAGCAAAGGAACAACAACAAAAAATAACAATACGAAAAGTCCTATGTTGATGTCACGCGGGGTGAGATTTACATAAATCACATCTAGTGCATTTGAGATATAGCAACCAAATAATAAATAAACAATATAAAAAAATTAGAAATTCAATTATCTTCTATTAAACAAAATGAGGGTAATGAACACATCCATCTTTATTAAACGACAAATATTGTTCAATGGTGTTCAATCAACTTATAGTAAATCAACGATGGAGATAAGCTTGGCTACATGACTGAGTTGTGTGTATATGTTAGAGGAACCACAGGGGAGAAAAAAAATCCTGCGACGCACCGCGCGGGCCAAATTTCAGTTTTGACCCTTCGTGGGTAGTTTAGCCAGATGTGACCCCGATTAAAAAAATCATGATCCGATCGTTTACCGCCGCAGTGGATGGCGGTAGCTGTGCACACCCTCACCAAGTCCACTGGTGGTAGGTTGAACAACAGCAACTGTCAACTAACGTCCCAAGGCTGATGTAGCGTGTGGGTCTACCGCCAGGAGCTGTAAGACCATACCGTCAAGGCATCCGGCGGTAGGGTGGCTGGTGGTGCCTGCGTACGGCTCTGTAACCAGGAATTGGTCAGAAAAACGGTGCGGTACACACCCTACCGCGGAGGTCATTGGCCGTAGGGTGGCTGGTGGTGCCAGAGTAGGTTCTGTAACCTGGAATTGCTTCCAAAAAACGGTAGGGTTACACAAAACTTGTACGTGTTTAAAAGTTGTATGTTCCTTTTCAAAAAATTTACACAAAACTTGTATGTTCCTTTTCAAAAAAATTGCACGCTGCATTTTTTTTTTCACAAACTTGTATGTGCTAGAGTATGTGGCTGGTATGCTCACAGTGTAATTTTTGCACAAAAATTGTATGTTCCTTTTCAAAATTGTTTCCACAGCAATGGTATAGTCTTAAAAACAAAAAATATGCAGATCTCACACATTATAACATGCATNACACCTCGATATGAATGATAGTTCAACAACTAAACATATCACGACGGTCTACATGTCACACATAGAAAATAGTAGCAAATGTTTCGACATCGCAAATAACAAATAGTTCGACAATAAACAAAAATAGCAATTTTTCTTAACTAAGCGAGTAGTTCAACAGAAGCCACTTCACTTGCTCTTCCTTTCCTTCTTAGAGGTATGGTCCTCGTTGTTCTTCGAACGGGTCTCATCAGCCTTCTTCTTGCGGGAACGAGGATGTTGTTTCTGAAACGGGGATGGACTTTCCCAACCCTTCTTCGGCTGCATCCCCCTCTTCTTGTCCTGGGTTGGCTGCGTTGGTGGAGGTCTGTCATTGTCCTCGTACTCCTCCCCTCATCACTCTCTTCCTCTTTTCCTCTTCTTCTTC
>CBMN010035501.1:0-13417 GCA_000582825.1 Hordeum pubiflorum | reverse complement strand
ATGATAATAAACAATTTATTATTGTCTCTAGGGCATATTTCCAACAGCATCAGCTGGAACTGTCGAGGGCTTGGGAGCCCCGAGGCAGTTCGCATGCTTTGCATTATCGTAAAGCATGAAGGGCCCAACCTAGTTTTTGTGATGGAAGAAAAATTGGTGCCAAGAGGGTGGAATGCCTGAAACACACTTTGGGGTTTGCAGGCAGTTTTGCAATGGATAGTGTGGGTTTAAGCGGCGGCATCGGATTATTTTGGTCCAAATATGTCAATGTTTAACTCAAAAATTTCAGAACCGGACATATTGATGTTTGGTGCGGTGTAACGAGCAATCAGTGAACGAGTGGAGATTCATGGGGTTCTATGGAGCCCCAAGAGCTGAGGACCGGCATCATAGCTGGTGCTTCCTTTGTACGTTGCATACCTTGCCCCACAATGCATGGCTGTGCATGGGCGATTTCAACGAGGGACGCTATGCAACAATGAGCATTTCAGCAACTCAGCAAGACCGGAGTGGCATACTCCTACCTTGCCCCATACTGTATGTTGCATACCTTGCCCCACGTGGCAGATGCGATCGTTTCGTGATCTGACAGATGAGTGCTCCACCCAAGACCTCGGCTGGTCAGGAGTACCCTATACCTGGGACAATCGGCAAGCTGGAGGTGCAAATGTTAAAGCACGTTTGGACCGCGCCTTCGCTACTCAGTGGTTCCAGATGTCCGAACATGTTAGAGTGCGGCATGTATATGCAACTGAGTCGGATCATTGTTTCATTGTTGCATATTTATCTCAGCTGCCTCCAACGGCGTCTCATACTCGGCGTCAGTTTCGTTATGAAAATGCCTGGTAATCGCACATTGACTATGATCGCCTGGTTACTGAGACCTGGCGGAACAGTCATCGAGGGCCGAGACTTCAGGGTATCATGGATTCCCTTGGTTCACTTCAACAAAAACTTGAACCTTCGGGGGCAAGAGAATTCGGTTGTTTGACCAGGACAGTACGACAACTTCAGAAACGCCTCGACAGGTTGCGTCGCAAATCTATATCGGGTGAGGACCCTCTGCAGAAGAGAAAAAAATTGTAGTAAAATTAAGGGAGGCTCTTCGTCAGGAGGAGATATGGATGCGGTAACGCTCCAGAGTGCCATGGCTCCGAGATGGCGACCGCGACACAAGATTCTTCCACGCACAAGTCAAATAACACCAACGTATGACCAAAATTTCAGGGTTGCAAAGACCGAATGGTACTGTTTGTGCGAATCAAGATGAAGATAAAGCAGAGATTCTTTAGTTCTATCAGCAGCTATATGAAAAGAAAGGTGCACTCAATAGTAGCTTGCAAAGCATACGACTATAAAAAAAATATTCAACTATTAAAGGGAATTTGCCCCGCCCTTTTGGAATGATCTAAACCAATTTTGTGCTTTCCTTTCCTCGTCCTACAAGAAACAATGTTCTGCATTAACTCAATCAAATTAAACCAAAACTCGACATTGATTCAAATTAAAAAAATACCAAAACCTCAACGAAATTTTAAAAAAATGTTGTCTTTCACAACCCATACCCAAATCAAATCAAATCTTATCGAACCTCAACTAAATGAAAAGTTTCCTTGTCTTTCCCTACCCATACTCAAATCAATCAGATCTTGCCAAAATCTAGAATATGGTGGATGTAACGTATATGTCGGACATGATTAATGTTGAATCACTAGAATATGTGTGTCCTTGTTGCAACGCATGACCAATTAGCTCGTAATAATAATAAAACACTTCCATCCACCTAATAACTGGTGATACGTGCGCAATAGTGTGCTTATATACATGTGTGTGTCTCTGTTTTTTTTTATGCGAGAAACATGTGTGTGTCTCTGTGTTAGTATGTGGTTTTTTTTTCATGACAGCGAAATAAGTATCCTGATAGTGATTAGTAGAGTAGGATTCAAAGATACGCTCCTAAGTGTATTCGCGAAAAAATTAGTAGAGTAGGATTACCTGGCTTAGGGATGACTAATCGGAAATTTCTAGACGGTGTAAGGTGTCAACATGTGGGTTTTCCTCGAATTGTGCTCTCTCCTTGCTAGTTTTTGACAGTGCTCGTTTAGTTATTTTTGTCATGTATGGCATTCCTGCCCTTCAAGGTTATAACTGATCAAATGGATCGGGCCTGCATGCTAGACATGTTACTTCATTGTTTCTAAAACATACATGTAACAAGGTTTTTTTTTCTCTTCAAATGAATATATTTTTTATTTAATAATTCATCCAGTTCATGAAAAAAAGTGAGGTTTCAATTAGCATGGTCTTAAAAAGTAATTCCGCCATCAGTTTCGGTTGTGATATATGTACAGTGATCAACAAAATCGCAGTGTTCCTTCATGAAAAAATATAGAGTTTTGAATACTTCTCGAGACAGGCCCATGGGTATCACTTTTGAGTTTTAACACAAAATATTTAAACAAATATTAGTGATCGAAATTTCAGATTCTGACTTGACCAACCTCTAAAATTCCATAGGTTTCTTTACTAGAATATGAAACTACATATATTCTTTTCAATTCTGTTTCGGTACATCCGCTAAACACAAGGACAGCACAGATTAACCGATACCTCTTCATAAGAAAGGACACGATAGTCATATTCACGTATACGTTGTACATTTTTTCCGTACGCGCACACCCTCCCCTGCTGGGCCGGCCCATTCATGCTTGCTTTATTTTTTAAACCGCAAAAAAAAAAATGTGTGCCGCAGGATTTGAACCATGCACCTTCAGGAATCAGCACAGCCGCACTATCGAACTAGGCAACACAACCTTACATGTTACACACATTTTTTTTATTCTAAATTTCTAATACAACACTATGAAAACGCACTATTCTCTGTTTGGTTTTCTTTTTCTCATTATTTTTTCCTTTTCTTTTTTTTTGTTTCCTTTTCCATTCAAAATGCGTGAGCTTTTTAAAAGTCTTGACATTTTAAAAAAATGATGGTTTTTTTTAAATTCGTCAATTTTTGAGCTTTTTCCCAAAATTGTCAAGTTTTTTTTTCTAAATTCGTGAACTATTTACCAAATAGGCGAACTTTTTTTGAAATGTAATGAACTTTTCGTAAATTTGATGAACTTTTTTTTAGAATCAAATAACCTTTTAAAAAATTGATGAACTTTTTTAAAAATTTATGAACTTTTCCCAAAAATGTTATGACATTTGTTCGAATTTGTGAACTGTTTTTCAGAGTTTATGATGTTTTTTACAAAAAAAAAATCAGATCAATGAACTTTCTTCAAATCCAGTGAACTTTTTTTTTGTGAACTTCCTTGATTTCCTAATTAATTTTTAAAAAATTATGTAAAATTCAATGGTCAACCAGTTAAAATTCAACTTGTAGTTAAACTTCCTCATCTTTCTTAACGAGCGTTCATTGAAAAAAATGTACAGTAAGAATAACAGACAAAAGAACATAGCAACGTGTTTTCAAACTGACCCTTCTCGTCCTACCGAAACACCATTCGTTGCACATGTTCTATTTTTGGACATTACTAAAATACCCTAATTTTTGCAGCCATGTGGGAATGCAATGGTTGGCATCCATGATTTGAACGACTTTTGACGTCTTATGCAAGTTGCAACACGTTCGGCCATTTATTGACATTTTTTATGAAGAAATTTTCAGGAAATGCCAAACTTGACAAAAAAAATCAAACAACTTGGCATGGTGCCTTGAATTGGTCATGCAAGGCAATGAAAATAATTGGGTCCATCAAAGGGATGAAAAGAAACAAGGTGCTCCTAAACGACCCTTCTTGCCTGTCCGAACATTCTCCGTCGAACATGGTCTAATTTTGAACATCCTTAAAATTAACCCAACTTTTGCAGGAAGGTGGACATGCCCATGGGATGAATCAATGCCAGGTTTGAATGATTTTTTACACCGTATGCAAGTTACGATACATTCGGCCATTTATTGGTCTTTTTCACCGGGAAAACTCCAGAAAATGCAAAAAATGACGAAAAACTCAAACTACTTGCCATGATATCTTGAATTGGTCATACAAGGCCATGAAAAAAATTAAAGCCATTTCAAGGATGTAGAGAAACAACATGCTCTCAGATGGAACCTTCTAGCCTACCCAAACATCCTGCGTTAAACATGCTCTATTGTAGGCATCCATATTACATTTCAATGATTTTCGACACGGTATGCAACTTGCGACATGCTCGGCCATTTATCGGCCTTTTTGACGAGGAAAACTCCAAAAAATGCAAAAATTATCGAAAACCCAAACAACTTAGCATGGTGACTTGAATTGGTCATACAAGGTCATGGAATACAATTGGAGTCATTTCAAGGATGTCAAGAAACAACATGCTCTCAAACGTAACCGACTAGCCTACCCGAACACTCTCCGTTCAACAAGGTTTATTTCTGGTCATTTTATTTAGAATTTATGTACAATTTATTAAAATATGAATATTTATTTTTCGAACAATATATGTATGAACTAATGTTTTTTACATTTTTTAACAAATTATCAAAACCACGAGCATTTTTTGGAAAAGGTAAAAATAAAAGAAAAAATGAAAAAGAAACAAAATACAAACCAAAAAAAATAAAAAGACGCGTGTTTTCTGGAAAATAAATGATAATCTAAAAATATATTCATGATTTTAAAAAATAGTTCCTAGATTTGAAATGAGTTCATGGGTTATGCAAAAAAAAACTGCAAATAAACTGAAAAGTTCACTAGAGTATTAGCAAAAGATGAGAAAAGTTTGTGGATTTGGAAAAAAATCATGAAATTTGAAAAAATCACGAAGTTGAAAAAGATTCACAAATTATGAAAAAGTTAGGAAATTCACGCATTTGAAGAAAACGAAAAAAATAAAAAATAAAAGAAGAAACAGAAAATAAAAAAGAATAGAAGAAGAACAATAAAAGAATATAAAACTAAAAAAGAAAAAGTAGACTAAGAAGACGCAGACCAAGAAGAACAAAAGAAGTAATGAGGCACACCAAGTTAGTTGTCATAGATGGTTATAAGAGGTGAAAGTAAACCGAGAGGTTGGCACTTTGAATCCTACCTCGTGCACCTTTTTTGAAGGTTAAAAGGAAAAAAGTGGGTCAGCCCCGATGGAGGGGTGTGACGGGTAGGCGGATCATCTGTGTACATGAACAGCTAGTACGTGTTATAAGAAGATGTGTATACCTTATGGTGAAATAACCACATTGTCCTTATACGATTTGTGAAGGGACGGTACCGAAGCAAGGCTCTTTTGTTTTTCAACAAAAAAAAAGTATCTTTTGACTCATGCCTCCCCTACCAAAGAGAAAGACACGAATATAAGAGCATCTACAGTCGGGCGGCCCAAACCCCCCTCAAATGCCCGGGCAGGCCGCCCGGGCACGATATTATGACCCAGCCGGTCGCCTCAAACAAACCTCAAACACCCGGGCTGACTGGCACCCCTCATATCCAACCCAAATATGGAGCGAACATGGGGGCGCCCGGGCACGCCCGCCACGTAGGCCTGACGATGGGGTCCCACGTGGACTCGTTCGGAAACCCGACGGTCCGACTGACGCCTCCTCCGTCGCCGCGGTGTCAACGCTGCGTGGCGCCGCTCCGACTCGCCGCCCGTGGCCCAATCCGGCTGTTTAAGCCTGCCCGCGTCCTCTAGTCCTAGCACATCCACCTCCTTCCTCTCTGCGTCGCCATTTGAGCCCGTCCGCCTCCTCTCACACGCTCTCCGGCAACGCCATGGCCCCTTGCCGCCGCCACTTTCTAACCCTGGAGCACCGGTTGCATTTCCTTGAGCAGGTCCGGGCAAGGCGCGAAGCCCAGATCGCCGCCACGGGGCTACCTCCGGATGTAGTGGGTCCGGAGGAGGAGCCGGGGCCGGAAGAGGACGTGGGGGACGCAGGTGATGCGGATCTGCGCGTGGAGCAGCATGCCATCCTCAACTCCATCCGCTTAGAGTCGACTGCGGAGGCCAGACGGCGTCGTCGACAGGAGATGGAGGCGGAGCAGGCTGTGGAGGAGGCGTAGATGCTCGCCGACCAGGATGAGCTCGAGGAGGAGGACGAGGAGCCGGGGCCCTCCCACACACCCGGCACCGGCGTCGTGGAGGCGTAGATGCTCGCCGACCAGGATGAGCTCGATGAGGAGGACGAGGAGCCGGGGCCCTCCCACACACCCGGCACCGGCGTCGTGGAGGCGTAGATGCTCGCTGACCAGGATGAGCTCGAGGAGGAGGACGAGGAACCGGAGCCCTCCCACGCACCCGGCACAGTTCACATAAACGCCGATAACATAATACACATGAGTGATCAAATTACGGTGTATTGATTGGCCCACATAACCCTCGCGTACGTAGTACGTAGTAGTGTACATCTGAACCGAACCGACACGCATTCATCACCACCACCTGCCCTATGACCCCATTGATTGCTCTTGCTCACTCTCCCCACCCGCGCTCCATCTCTGTACCACAGCTCAGGCATATCACCGATCGAATTATGCCAGCATCATGGCCGAATCACGGACGCCTGCACGCCACTGCTCGATGCAGATTGCTACTCTGCGATTTACAGTCACGCATCATTGAGATGAGAAGGAATCATGAGTGCCGGTGAAGACAATTACAAGCCGCTTAACCGAGACAGCGAGATCCAGCGCCAGTGCGCCACACACCAGTGACCAGTGTACTGGTACGAGTGTGCTAGCCGGGACAAAAGGCAAGCACCAACCAAGAATGGATCCATCCATCAATGGCACCACCCACCAAATGGCGCTAAATCCAAGCATAACCAAGCGGAGTAGTTTATACAGATCGACGCTGTTTCTTTTCTTTAACCGGCGCGCGCTGAGGTGGTGAGCTAGCTAGCTCGGGCTCCCCGTGCGCCCACCGCGCGCGCTCCACTCACTCTCCTCGCTCGTCTTCACCCCCCCACCACCACTCGGTTTTGGTCGCGCTGACATCGCTTCCTCCGCACTCCACACGAGGAAGGTAGCAAGGGAGAGAATGCAGCAGCAGCAGCAGCAGCCGGAGCGGCGGCGGCGGAGCCCGGGGGGCTGGGAGGGGGCCGGGGCGGCCACGGTGGACGAGGCCTCCATGGAGCGGAGCAAGAGCTTCGTCAAGGCCCTGCAGGTCGGTGCACTCCTCAATCCCCAGATCCCTCCGCTCGACGGTGGATCCGGCCGGCTCTGTTGTTGACGGTTTTGGCCATGGTGGGCGCAGGAGCTCAAGAACCTGCGGCCGCAGCTCTACTCCGCCTCCGAGTACTGCGAGAAGTCCTACCTCAACACCCACCAGAAGCAGATGTGAGCCCTGCTCCTCCTCTCCCTCCTCCATTGCCATTGCCAACCTCTCTGCACGTCTCCTTCTCACTCTGCAGTCTGCACACAGAGAATCTACCATCTTACACTTGCATTTCCATGCCACCTACTACCTATCTGTCTCTATTTTGTCACCTGGCATAGGAACCTAACTGAATTCAACTGAGGGTTGGTGCAGCATGTAGTACTGGCTACCCATAGCAAGAATGGTGTTGGTAGGTATAGGAAGATTCATGTCCAGATGTGAGAATGTGACCAGCTAGGCAACAAATTCTGCTACCTGAACCGAACAAGGATATGTCTTTTTTTTTTTTTTTGGTTTCATCTGTGATTTTTTGGAATCATCCAGCAACAGCCTGCCCATGTATGTGCTCCTAGCTGGAGAAGGAGTAGAATTTGGAGTACTCTAGTACAGTATTTATTTTCTGAAGGGATCTCTTTTCTGAACGACAGACAATGTACCATGTACTGGAGATTGGATTTATTCTGGGTGTTCCCCAGTCATGTGGTGTCAATTTGTCACTCTTTCAAATTCAAATTATATAAAGGGGGTTCACCCTCCTCATGTCTCACAGCGCAGAAGAAAGTTCTGAAGCATGGAGTAAGGGTCAACTCTGTATGGTAAATTTTGGTGAATGAACAGTCAATCAACAGTGTGGTGATTTCAAACGCGTGTTGTGATCTTGCTTCAGAATATGGCATGTTTTCATGAATACTGAACTCTCTAAATGTCATCAGGGTGCTGGACAACCTGAAAGACTACGCGGTGCGGGCGGTTGTCAACGCCGTCGACCACCTAGGCACGGTGGCCTACAAGCTGACGGACCTGTTCGAGCAGCAGGCTTCGGAGATCTCGACCTTCGAGCTCAAGCTTGCGCGCTTGAACCAGGTATTGCTTGTTTTCTGTCGGTAAGGCGCGCAGTCTATGGCGGCAAAACTACGTGGCTGAACTGACACTTGATCTGTTGTCCATCCATAGCAAATCTTCACCTGCCAAATCTATGTGGACAAAGAAGGCTCCAGGCAGCAGCAGATGATGGGGGCGAGCATGAAGCACCACAAGCACTACATCCTACCGTGTAAGGAATGCAGAACTTACAGTGTTTCTCTTATCTGAATGTTTAGTGCATAAGTGAAAAAAATCTGAAATTAACTTTTGAATTTTCTGTGCAAAATTTAGCTACGGGTTATAAGAGGACTCAGGCTGTCGCGCACCTGGGGACAGACACTCATCAGGAATCACAGCCTAGACCTTACCCCTCAGGTGCTTCTTTCTTCCCTCTGTTCTAGCAAATTTCATTTGCGCCACTCTTTTCTCGCCAATCACGATATGTATCTAAACAAGAAAAAAAATCTTCGCTTTCTGTGTGTGCAGCAAAGACACTTTCCTGGCATCTGGCATTGGAAAATAGCCCTTCGGCAAATGGGGCAAATAAACCTACAATCATGTAAGACAGTCATCCCAATTTTATTTAACTTTGTCTGTGTGGCATGTTGTTTCTTATGTCAGGTGTAGTGCAGCTATGGTCTTCTGATCTAACTTGCTGCTGCCCGGGTTTTGTGCAGCCTAGACGACACGATATCGTCTAAACACGCATCAGATGGTTTGCATCTTCTTGGTAATTCGTTGTACATCCGTTTTGAGTTCTTAGAGGGCATGGAATCATATGAATATGGTTTCACTTACCAAGCACGCATATTTATCACTGCTGTTCTGAAACCAACATATTTGTGAACTCGCAAACTACAATTTTGTTTAATGAGTGCACTTGGAAATTGTGAATTGAATGTTAAAATTGTAATTACTGATATTTCAGGTAAGGAGCTGCCTGCTTCTCCCATGTGCAGGCCTCTGCAACTGAACAGGAATACCAAACCCGACGTTACACAAAAGGCTGGCACAAAGGTAAATTTGGGCACGATCTAAACCTTTCAAGAAATCACACCAAGTCAGAAAGAAAGTCATACTTGTGTTATAATCTATCCACGTCGATATCGATTTGGTCATCCTGGTTTCTTGATGGTACCATTGTGTGCGTTTTCAGGATCAGTCAGGTGCCAAGCATATGTCGACGTTTAGTTCTTTCGACAGGCCTACAGGGCGTGAAATCCAGAAGGCTCCTGCCAGCACCAAGAGCGTGCTAGCATCTCTGTTTATCAAGCACAAGTCAGCAAAGATGAAAAGTATCTCAGCCCGATGATCCTGTCTTGATGTAAATGAAGTTTGTTGTAATAACCAGTACAAGCTAAGTAAAATGCAGTTGTATCTCTTCAAGATGGCAAGTCACAATATCTCTTATCTGTATAATATGTGCCGATTCGAAGCCTGTCACGAAAATCATACTGTATTGTTGCAAGTTTAGAAGTATGTTTAGGCCCATTCATCAGAAAGCATGATCTTCCTTGATATGGTCATTAAGAAGTGTCATGCAAACCTTTTGTTACATAAACGATCAAGTGGACAAAGCACAAAACCGGATGGCTCGCCTCATAAGCCAAAAGGATACATGTTGAAATGTAGGATGAGATGGTATAATGGCACAAGAAAGTGCCACCCCGCTCAAAACACATGAAAAGGAATAGTTGTCGATGACAGATATTGAGTACAAAGGATCGCTTGCAGATACCTTCCTTTCGCTATATTCATCTGGAAGCATGATCTTCCTTGATATGATCATTTAGGAGTGTTTTACAAACCTTTTCTTACATAAATGATCGATTGGGGGAAACACAAAACCAGACAGCTCGTCTCAGTCATAACTCATAAGGATACTTGTACATGGTATAACATGGTAGCACAAGAAAGTGCCACCTAGCTCAGAACACATTGAAGGGGAGAGTTCCCAATGATGGATAGTGTGTCCCAAGTATAAAGGATCACTTGCAGATACCTTACTGAATTCCATGGCCGAGTATGAATGGCTTCGCTCATTCCTCACCAACTGAAAAGATCTTGACTTGTCACCTGTCTCAACGCATTCACAGAAATCGCAGGCTTCATAAAACCATTGGAAGACTTAGAATAGGCGCCGTCGATTTGGAACAATCTCTGGGCTGTTATTCTTCATCATTGCCACGAACTCCTGGTAGTTAATTTTCCCATCCTAGGTAGAAAAATAGGAAATGCAGTAGTGAGTAACCGAGTTAAGTAGTGCTTCATTTGAACGTTTTACTTGTGAGCATCAGGATTAGTAATGTTCACATCCACCAAAAAGGTCACAGCAAATTGTTTGAAGGCATGATTTTTTATGTCTGGAGCTTACATAAGAGCGATGAACTCTGTTGGTTTATCTAATCTAACATAACAAAATGAGTTCTTAAACAAAGCGGTATTGATGGAAGCCTAGGTGCTTACATTAAAGTGATGAACTCTGTTGGCTTATCTAATCTAACATAAGCAAATGAGCTCTTAAAACAAAGCCGTTTGGATCAACGTCCAGGTGTTCGCATCAACATTAATCAGGCTGTTAATTTTATCTCATATGGACACCTTTTTTTTTTGTATACATGCACAAACTAACAGAGATGACATAAATTCCAGAACATATTAAAACAAAACCTCCTACTGTGTCTCCAAGATGATCTGTTTAATTTATTCTATTCTGAAACTGACATCAGTTCAATATTTTACGTCTTCTTGACTGAGGTAATGTATGCTCAGACAGCAGATAATGGACTTATGTAGGCTTTTGGTGGAGTTACTCACATGATCTGTATCCACTTCAGCAATGATATCTTTGATTGTTGCCTCATCGCCCATATCATACTTCTTCAGAGCTTCTTCCAACTCATCAACTGTTATGTACCTATGCAAAAAGAAAGTTTGGAAGCAACTTACTGGTTAATGAAATACTTAAAAGTTGGCAGATTAATTTAAGAACAGTTAGAAGTGAAATTACCCGCTGTGGTCCTTGTCAAAGTATTCAAATGCTTTAAATATGTGGTCTTCCTTCTCTAGTCTATTCATGTGCATTGTTGCCGATATGAATTCAACATAATCAATGGTCCCATTTCCATCAACATCAGCCTGTTCAGGAACGTAAGATAATGATTAAGGAGCTGAAACAGAAAGTGCTGGAGTTGTCAGGCGACACGGACCGTTCTACCAGAAACATGGACTAGTCGATTTCAATTGAGGTCGTTATACCGAGTAAAGTCGTATGGTATCATTCACTTTCTTCCTTTTTAGATATAAGTGCACACCCACTGCAGCCTTTTAGTACGTGATTGGCATTAATACAGAACAGAGAGGAATATGCACCATTTTTTGTTTCTATTATGATATTTGTACAATGCCATGCCGATAAGATAAGCATGCATAGACAGGAAGGAAGAAGAAGAAAAATTAAGCATTCGGGCTATGCGACTACGAGATATGAACATACCGCCTCCATCAACTGTCTTATTTCTGATTCAGTAATTTTGGTACCAAGCTTTGGTAGACCAGCCCTTAGTTCATCAAGGGTAATTGTCCCACTGTTATCAGTGTCCAGGGACTTGAACATTTCTCTTAAGCCCACAATCTCTTCCTCTGACAAGCTCTCTGCAACAATCTGATTATAGCAGAGGAAATGAGCACCAAGATTTATCATGTACTGCAAACTGGACTGCCAAGTAAGAAAAAAGGAGATTGGAGTGAGATCATTTGAGTACCTTCAAGGCAACCTTCTTAAGCTTGTTCATCGCCCTGAACTGCTTCATTCTACTGATCACTGTAATATCAAGTGGTTTGTCCGGGGCCTCTCCATCCTCTCTAATCCATGGATGATCTGTGTGCTTAAACAGATTAGATTGCGAGACTAATACACTATCATGCACATGAGAATAATGACCTGCACAACCAAGATTGTCAATGAATGGGTGGAGAAGAGACTTACTCAAAATTTCAGCAGCCGTGAGCCGCTCCTTGGGGTCCTGCCGTAGCATCCTCTTGACCAAGTCTTTAGCCCCATTTGAAATCGATGGCCAGGGATCGGAAGAGAAATCAATGTGACCTTTCAGAACAGCATCAAATATACCTTCCTCGTTCTCTGGTAATCAAAACCAAATGGGAAAAGAGACACAGAAGGTTCATGTTAGGATAATTGCATTCATCTCCCAGCCTCTGCATCAATCACAGCGCAAGAAATCGACTGAGTCACGAAACTGACCTGCCCAGAATGGAGGAACGCCAGAGAGTAGAATGTAGAGGATCACTCCAGCACTCCATATGTCGGCCTCAGCTCCATATCGGCGCTTCAGCACCTCCGGAGCCACATAATAGGCACTCCCAACAAGATCCCTGAACTGCTCGCCTGCATTTCCATCATCCCCCATTTAATCTGAGCACAACTTGAACTTGATTATTACTACTAGTACTAAATTGATGCGAGCTAGCACACTACAGATACACTAGTAAATCGTTGAAGGTTTTTCCCCTGTCCCTTTGCAGACACTAGTAAATTCAGTAACCACCATAGAATTCTACCCACATCATCAGTGCAATTAACCAATCAAGGTTCTCAAAAAAAAAAAAAATCAAGAATCAACTACTGACCGGGCTTGAAGAAGACGGAGAGCCCGAAATCGGTGGCCTTGAGCGGGGAGTCCTCCCGCTTATTCAAAAACAAGAAATTCTCGGGCTTGAGGTCCCGGTGCATGACCCCCATGGAGTGGCAGCTGTGCACGACGCTGACGACCTCGCGGCAGAGGGTGGCGGCGGCGCGCTCGGAGTAGTGTCCCCGCGCGATGATGCGGTCAAAGAGCTCCCCGCCCTCGCAGAGCTCCATGACGAGGTTGACGGAGTGGCGGTCCTCGTAGGCGCCGCGCAGCTCGACGATGCTGCGGTGGCCCGTGAGGTGGTGCATGATCTGCACCTCCCGCCGCGCGTCCTCCACGTCGTCGGGGCGGGCGAGCTTGCGGGCGGCGATGGACTTGCAGGCGTAGCGCGCGCCGGTCGACTTGTGGGTGGCTAGGTAGGTGACCCCGAACTGGCCCCGGCCCAGCTCCCGGCCGAAGGTGTAGGTGGCGCGGACGTCCTCCATCGGCCGGCCGAGCACCCGGCCGATGTCCGGGGGGAGGGCGGGCTGGGGTTGGGGTTC